>WEIS01090032.1:4478-20037 GCA_013389965.1 Todus mexicanus
ACAAAGGGGAGAGGGAGGAGCTATGGCTGCTTGGGTTTTTTTGTTGTTGTAGAAACTGCTCTGAAATTGTTACTGAGATGAACGTGAGTCATGTAAATACATATTTTAAGAGGAAGCACAGTAAATACCCTCCCCCATTTCCATCGTCAGGCTTTGGCAGACTCCCAGATGAGCGTATGAACTCAGGGTGTCCTCAGCCCCAACAGCATCTTACACCAAAAAGGAGGTTTTAGGGTTGTTTTGGTTTGGGTTTTTTTTTTTTAATTCACAGCCCCTGTGACCCGTTGGGTTGATTTTTTGGTTTCTTTTCGTGTCCCTGCAAACCTGCTTTTTCTCATTTGCGGGCAGGGAGATGCTCGTTGCCTGTTTTTCAGGTGCACGCCTATCTTTAGTAACCTGGAGAAGCGGCCACTGCCCTTCGTGCTTCATCCCTCCCTCCCCCCCAGGTGCCACAGGACATCTCTGGAAGCAGCAGGAGTTTTGGGGCTTCAGCAAAGACCTCACTGGGCAACGGAGCAGGAGCGTGGTGGGAGTGGCTCACCCTGCCACGTGGAGGAGGCCAGAAAAGGGGAAGGAATTGTTGCTATCCATATATCCCTTTAATTACACCCAAAAAAAGTAGAAGGGAAAGAGACGACCTTTCTCCTAATTAAAAATCTGAGCTCTGGAGATGTCCCAGGTGCCGCACACAGCTTCACGCCCATGGCCATTGATTTCAAAGAGCTTCAAGTCAGGCTCTTCAAGGCTCCTAAAATCTTGTAAATAGTCTTTGCTGGAAACCTGGTGCCAACGAGCTAAGTATTTGTGGCACCGACTGCCCGTATTTACCCCCCCGCCCCAGGCTTTCAAATGATATCCCCTCCTCCTTCTGCTCCCCAGCTTTCAAATATTTGGCACGGGAGAGAAATAGTTTTGCACAGGAAGGTAATTTTAAGTGCAAAGTCTCTTTATTGTGAACTGCTGCTACCGTGGAAAGGTTAGATCTTAAAAGGTGGTTTTATTTCAGATTAATCCAAAAAAAAAAGCCAACAGAGAATGGGAAAGGCATCCAGCGGTTTGTGCCAGCACAGTGGCCTCAGGAGGCAACAGTCTTCTTTCCTCTTCCCAAAATCACGTCCCCAGAAACGATGGCTCTTGGCAGACCCCACAAGAAGTAAACAGCACCTTAAGTTTCTCCTCGGGGACTTTCAGGAGTTTCCTATGCAACTGGACGGAGCTCAGAGCGAAGGCCCATCGGCAGCCGAGCCCACTGAGGCACCCTAAGAGCACGGGGGGGGCGGTTTTCCATGCAAGAGCAAAAATTTCCATTGCCGTGAGGAGTATCTCCTGCCAGAGCTGCGTGCGGGCAGAGGGACACCTTTCTCCAGGGGTTTTGACCCTAATCTTGGCTTTCAGCTCCATAGAATGGCTGCAGTGGGGACCCTCAGGGGTGTCAGCAGCAGGTGAGGGCGGAACGTGGAGCCTCCCGTGTCTCAGGGATGGCCCCGAATAATTTCGACATTTCTTTTTAATGTTTTTTTTAAACTCCCCCCTTGGTTTTTCTATCTACCTCAGGTACTCCCTATACCCAGCTTAACATTTCAGCAGCGGCCTGAACCGTGCCGAGCTCAGCTGATCGATAGCTGCACCCTCCCTGAGACCCGAGGGAGTGATTTAGGGCCTGTGGGGCCACCACTGCATCGATTTGTCCCTGTCCTCAGTCCAAAATCCAGTCCCTCCTCACTGGGCCTACGTCCTTCAGATGCCTTTTGCCCCTTGAACACGTCAGGCCCTTCTCTGGATCTTCTGTCTGGGCTTCGCATCACCACCCGTCGTGCAGTAACTCGTTATTGTACTTCACGTTTCATGTCCCCCCTCCCCTTTCTTTTCTTCCTTTTTTAAGGAAAAAAAACAAAATTGGGGAAAAAAAAATTTCCAATTAAAGCTGTTATACTATTCCAGGGCTTCTGAGTAGAGGTCATCTGCTGTCGTCTCTTTGTCTCAAAGCAGCTTGGAAGCCTGAGAGTCATTTAGAAGGGTTTTTCCACCACGTCAGCAGCGTCTTTCTTGCAGCGCGTTTCCACACCTACCGCCAATGGTCCTCTGGGGCTCAGCTCGATCCCATCCTCCTTCCCCAGGACTTTCCATCCTCCCCCCTCAAGGGGAAGGTTGCTGGAAATGATCTGGCCTCCCAAGCTGCTGCTTTAAGTTCAAGCGCTAGGTAAGAACCTTTCTGAAGCAGGGGAAAATCCGGTCGCAGTGTTTGGTTTGGCACGAAGATGTTTTACTGGTTGTTTTCTGAATGGAGAAAACATAGAATCATAGAATATTTAAGGCTGGAAAAGACCTCTGAGATCATCGAGTCCAGCCTATGACCTACCACCACCACTCAGCTAAACCCTGCCACTAAGTGTGGCATCCAGGCTGGCCTTAAACACCTCCAGGGACGGTGACTCCACCACCTCCCTGGGCAGCCCATTCCAGGGTTTTATCCCCCTTTCTGTGAGGAAGTGTCTCCAAATGTCCAACCTAAACCTCCCCTGGTGCAGCTTCAGGCTGTGCCCTCTCGTCCTGGCACAAATTGCCTGAGAGATGAGCCCATCCCCCTCCTGTCTACAACTTCCCTTGTGTTTAGCCAAGGTGGTTGTGGTGCTCCTGGTGGGAATGGAGCTCCAATTCCAAGCTGTGAAAGTGGAAGATTCAACTCTTATCGGGTTATGGCTTCAGTGTACCAAGGGTGAGGAGGAGACATGATGGTTTGGTGCCTCCACGAAGCTGGTGAGGGGTCTGGAGCACAACTGTGAGGAGTGGCTGAGGGATCTGGGTGTGTTCAGCCTGGAGCAAAGGAGGCTCAGGGAAGACCTGGCTCTCAACAACTCCCTGACAGGAGGTTGGAGCCAGGTGGGGTTGGGCTCTTCACCCAGGGAACAAGCGATGGGACAAGAGGGAACAGCCTCAAGTTGCACCAAGGGTGGTTTAGGTTGGAGCTGAGGAGCAATTTCTTCCTGCAAAGGGTTCCCCAGGCGTGTCCCAGGCTGCCCAGGGCAGGGGTGGAGTCCCCATGATCCCTGGAGGGGTTTCCAAACCGTGGAGATGTGGTGCTGAGGGACACGGGGTAGTGGTGCCTTGGCAGTGCTGGGTTTATGATTGGACTTTGATGATCTTAAAGGTCCCTTCCAACCAAAACAATTCTGTGGTTCTGTAATTCTCTGAATAGCTACAAGTACATAAACTGGGGCACCTGTACCTCCAGCACGCGCGAGCTGATGTCCCACTGATGGTCTGCTGTGGCATTTTTCTGGATTATTTCTGAATTATTGGCATCAAGGGTTGGTTTCTGCTGAGGTTATCGGTCCCCGGCGCTGCAGGTTCACCCCTAGGATGGCTGAGGATGATGCCCCACCAGGGATTGCCCCCGCCTGATACGGGCAAGCTGGGCACCAGCCATCTGATTTGGGCAATTCCCCATGAGTCACTTCACCGCTGACTGACTCCCTCTAATACATCTTCAGGGAGAGGATTTGGCTTTTCTTCCTTGGGCCAATCAAGGGAATGAACCGCTTCAGCACAGGTCACCTTGACAATGCATTCGCATCATTTTCCATTCTCTCCTCTGCTCCAGCCATCAAAATTGAATGATAATCTTTGCATCAGCTCAGCTCAGCACTAAATGGCTGGAGAAGAGATGTCAGAAGGGGAGGAGTAAGAAAAGTCACCTCTGGGTTATCGGTGTCTGTACAGAAAAGCTGCTGTGTTGATGGGTTTTGCTTTGTCCTCACCAGCTCTCGGTGTCTCACCCACCCGGTGCTGTTTGCAAGGAAAAACAGGCTGTGATTAAAGACTCTGGAGGTCCCTGGGCATCTGTTTTCATCCCTAGAAACTCCTGCTGAAAAATCAATCGCTTTGCTTCCTTCCCAGCTCGTAATTAAATGCTCATTGTGGATTATCTGCTGTCAGAACCCCCCTGTTTTGCGATTGAGGAGCTGGTCACGAGTGGTTAGAGGAGAAGAGTTGGTTAAAGGGTTGCTCCTGGGTCTTCCTTTCACTGCCAGGTTTCTTTTGCCACCAAAACCTGGTCCTTCCCAGGGCTGTCCCCTGTATTCACCCTCCTCTGGTGGCCATACCCCTCATGCCAGGTGGAGGCATGATGGTTGGCTTTGTGGAAAACCGTGGTAAGAGCCGCCTTCAACGAGGGTCATGATGCATCTCTGGGACTTCTGCCCTGGGTGCTGGGCTTGGTGGGCATCCCAGGCACATCTGGCTCGGCCGTCCTGTTCCAGGTTTGGGTTTCTTTGTCTTCTGGATCTAACCTTTTCACCTGAATGGGGCTTGATCCCTCAGGAGATGTGGACTTGGATGTCTGTAAATGAAGAGAGGTGGTCATTGGCCCTGGAATGCAGCTCCCTGGTGTGACCCACTCACACCTTCTATCTAAAACCTTTTTCTTTTCTTTTTTTTTGATAATGGGGTTTACCCAAAGCATCTCCTGGGGCTTCACCTCTTCACAACTGAGCGGGCTTAATCCGCTGGTGGAATTCAGGGACTTCCAAGCAGTAAATGACACCTTTGGGCTTTTCTATTATAATGTGGGGGGCAAAAATCAGAATATAAAGGCCTGGTTTTCCCCACAAGCCGGATGGAAAGGGCGGGTAAGCTTCAGTCAGTGAGCAGTCAGTTCTGCGAGGGGTGACCAATTGCTTGGCTTGGGGTGGAAGGACCCTGATGGTCCTACGTGAAAAGGAAGGAGCCTCTGGCTGGGGGAGAGGAATGTGTTATTTGTGTTACTGTTTAACAGACTCTCTTGACGTCAGGAGCGCCGCCACTTGTGGTTTCCCCCTTCCTTCCCCTGCGAATCCATCCCGCGGCATCGCTCGTGATGCTGCCGTCATCTCGGACCCAGCCCTACCAAGGAGTTCGGACCAGCCGTTCGAGGCCAAAACTCCCAAGGGCAGCCCCCCACCGTCTCTTCGGCAGCCTCTGGAAGATAACGAACCTTTTTGAGTTCCTGGCCTGCTTTGATTACCCCCCGCCGAACGTTAATTAAAGCTTCCAGCAGTCGGCACAAAGCGAGTCGCTGGGATGTGGTCCCGTCCCTCGCTAGGAGAGAGCGATGAACTGGAGAGGGATGCTCGGTACCAGCTGCAGCTTGCTTAAATCTGCCCCAGAGAAGCGGTGGGGACCGTGTGTCCGTGCCCCACCAAGATAATCCCGGCGGGTGACATCTCAGGGAAGGGATCTGCTCTGTTTCTTCAGGCTGGCTTTTTTAGGATAGGTCACGTCGTTGAATAAGCCAAGTGATACGTGGCGGGGGCCGGGGGGGAGGATTGAGGATTTGCTGATGCCTGAGCAGCTGGTGCTGATGACTCGATTTTTATCGTCCTGAATAATCAGATGGGGTGTGTGAAACCTTTCGCCCGACCTTAATGGAAAGGGAGTTGATGCTGGGAGCACTCGCTAATACCTGGCAAAGCAGAATCGCGCGACAGCAGCGTTTAGCATGAGCCGCGACACCCGCCGTGGGCAGGGCAGGAATTTGATCTGGGATGGATGCGCCTGGAGGTGGCATCACCTCTCCTGGAAACGCTGGCACCCTCAAAAAGTGAAGAAACATTTGTGGAGGGAGATTTCGCCTTTCCATTTGTTCCACAGCCTGGTTCAGTCCCTGCAGCCTGTGGAACCAGCACCGACAGGGTTATGGACCGAGCCCAACCGCCAAATGGGTTTAACCTGGCTCACTGAGCTTAAATGCTCCAAGCTCATCTTGGGGGTGTTGGTAACAGCCGGCTGAAGATGAGCCAGCGTGTGCCCAGGTGGCCAAGAAGGCCACCAACATCCTGGCTTGGATCAGCACCAGTGTGGCCAGCAGGACTGGGGCAGGGATCATCCACCTGCACTGGGCACTGGGGAGACCTCACCTCGAATCCTGGGCTCAGGTTTGTGCCCCTCACTCCCAGAAGGACCTTGAGGGGCTGGAGCGTGGCCAGAGAAGGGCAACGGAGCTGGGCAAGGGTCTAGAGCACAGGTGTGGGGAGGGACACCTGAGGGACCTGGGGGGGTTGAGCCTGGAGCAAAGGAGGCTCAGGGGAGACCTTCTGGCTCTCGACAACTTCCTGACAGGAGGTTGGAGCGAGGTGGGGTTGATCTTTTCTCCCAAGGAACAAGCAATAGGACAAAAGGGAACGGACTCAAGTTTCACCAGGGGATGTTTAGGTGGAACATGAGGAACAATTCTTTCCCCTCAAGGGTTCCCCAGGCCTGGCCCAGGCTGCCCAGGGCAGAGGTGGAGTCCCCCTGATCCCTGGAGGGGTTTCCAAGCTGTGGAGATGTGGTGCTGAGGGACATGGGGTAGTGGTGCCCTGGCAGTGCTGGGGGAATGGTCAGACTTGATGATCTTAAAAGTCTCTTCCAACCAAAACGAATTTATAATTCTAAATGGTGAAGCCAGAGCAGTGTGCTCCCTCTTTGGGTTGAGCAGGGCACATTCCTCCCTGAGAAGCAAGAGGCTTGTCCCGCATTTTGTGCCTGGTGCACTTTGGCAATCGCTTTTCTCCCCTTCTCATCACACTCACCTATAAATAACTCCTAAAAACACCTCTGCAGGTGATAATTAATCAGAGAGAGCTGCTCCAGCTCAATTACCTGGATTTAGCCAGTGTCAGCTCCCTGACATCCTCCTGGCAGCGCTGGGGATCAGAGCTGGCTGACACGCAGCGTGTCACGGGATGGGACATCTCCAGAGCAAAGCCCCAGGGTTTGCAGGGATTGCAGGAAGGGTTGGGTTGGGTTTGGAAGGCACCTCTGGAGATCATCCCATCCAACCCCCCCTGCTCCAGCAGGGTCACCCAGAGCAGGGGGCCCAGCATCGCAGTGTCCGGGCAGGTTTGGAATCTCTGCAGAGGAGGAGACTCCACAATCTCTCTGGGCAGCCTGGGCCAGGCTCTGGCACCCAGGGATGTTGCAGGAGAATGATGCAGAAGCCACGGCATGTTGTGGAGCAGCCTCAACCACTTCCCGTGGCGACCACGGGGGACTGAGGGCTCTGGACCATCGCCGTCAGCACACTTGCAATCCCGAAGCAACCTCGTTTGCGGATGCGCGTGAGTTTGGGGAATTTTTTGTGCGTGCTTTTCGTTTGTTTGCTCTCAAATGAGGGTGACGTTGCTCCTGGCAGGCCAGCATCCCTCATCCGCACTCCTCAGGGGCCTGAGCACCACGGTTGCTCATCTCAAGCTTTCAGTACTTACCTGTGGTGGGAAACAAGGCTGAAAGAGGGCTTGGGAGCTCCTGCGAAAGCCCCCCCAACCTGGAGTGGTGGCTGAAGGAACTATTTCCTTTTCGTAAAGCCACCCCAAGGAGGCATCTTTAAAAAAAATCACATTAAATAATTGCAGGTATGAGGGCGAGCATCCACGTGGCGACACACAGAGGCGAGGCAGAACTGAGGACCTATCTGCAGGTGTCCAGCACAGGGGAGGAGGAGGAGGAGAAGGAGGAAGAAGAGAGAGAGCACAGTTAGAGGTCGCTGCTGTTTCTTGCTCTGCCCTTGAATTCCGAGCGTATTTAACTTCGCAGCTTGTCTGGCAATGGGGTGAGTCCTCTGGGTGCTGAATCCCTGTGGGCCAGGGCTCTTCTTGGGCAAGTGGAGGAGCCCGAGAACCTCCTGGAGCTCTCACGGCAGTGGAAAAACCTCACCTCTGCCCCTAGGGACTGGAGGGCTGAGGGGAGGCTGCAGAAATCCTGCAGAAAAATGTGAGCAATTCTTGCCAAGTCCTGCAGTCCGGCTGGTGGGAAGCAGCCAGAGATGCCAACTGCATCTTCCGAGCTGAGCCGATGCTCCTGTGTTGCTCAGGACACCCTCCACCACTAAATCAAAAGGGATTCTTGTGCTTCTTTCGCAGCCGGAGGGGTCTGAGGGTCACCAAAACCGGTAGCAGGACTGGGGTGGTTTTTTTCCCCCAATTTCAGCATTGCAAAGCTGGATGTTAAAATCCAGGCAAAAGGATAAATTAAACACTGAAAAAGCCCCCAGGTAGGGGCAGAAAGCCGTAGCTCTCCTCTCGTTTTGCCTCCCGGAGTCTGGGTGTTACGTGAGCGCTCAGCGATGCCCAGAGGCTGCTGGAGTCTGGGGGTGTTTGTGTCTGTCCCGTCCTCCACGGGCAGTGAAGGGATTTTGGCTCCTGTCTTACAGGAGGTGTTTAAAAGCAGAAATTTGAGGGGTTTGTTGGAAAAGGTCAGTGCCCGGAGGCCTGGGGTGATGTGGAGCTCGTACAGCTCAAGGAGAGGAGCAGCAGCGCCCAGGCCTGCCTCAGTTTCTCCTTTTGGGAAGTGTCTCAGTCTCAGCTCTAGTACTTAGAAATGCGCCGTGGCCGAAGATTTCTCCTTCTTCCAGTAAGGGATAGCAGGTGTTTGGGGATCTTTGCCCTGCTGAAGGGGCACCACAGCTCTACGTGGTACCCAGCGAAGGTGCAATGAGAGGGAACAGTATCCCCAAATTAACTCAAGCTTTGAGAGGACCACATTGCGACGAGGCTGCAGCTCCTCCAGCTCCCTCCTCTGCACCAAAGCTGCCTGTCCCATGCACTTCGGCTTCTAATTCAGTCTGAAAATCATCTCTGGACAGGAGGGGCGATATTCCTGGAGCAGAGGTGGATAAACAAATCGCTATCGACTTCCACGGAGCCACATGGGTTGGCTTCGTATTAGAGTGATATCACAGTGTCCTCTGCTGGCGTAGGTGAGACTGGACATCACGGGACACTTGCCCGGTCCGAGCTCTGCACATCCCCTAAGGTTCCCATCATAGCTGTAGTGTGCTGAGGGAAATGAAGGAGCAGGACAGACTAGTCGAGGCTAAGAAGAGAGGAGGGAAAAGGATAGGAGGAGGAGGAGGATACCTGGTTGCTGCTGCTGCTGCTTTGCTTTGGCTAGGTTAAAGATCTTTTCAAAAGGACGTGAAAGTGGTGGGATGGGCATTTTCATTCTTCCCCTCTTTCTCTCAGCCCCTTTTTCTTCACCTACGCAAGAGATTTGGAGTTGCAGAAAAACCCAAATCCAAACCCCAAAGAACCCCGAGTAGCTGCAATCAGGAGAGATATATATATATATATATTCTAATTCTCTTAGTCTGGTGTGAAATCAAGAGTGTTTTTCTTGGTCACGTAGAGAAAGTCACCGGATCAATCCAGAGCCTGTTCACAGCAGGGTACGCAGACGCCATCTCTCTAAGGACATTTTAATGTGGGGGTTTTTTTCGGCATCAGACAGCTGCTGGCAGCCAGAGATGACTTGAAACCACCGCGGCTGGTGGGGTGATGGGCACCGTGAGGTCTCGCTGGGTCTCATTTCCAGAGGCACAGCTGTCACCTGACTCCAGCCCGGACCATGGGGGACAGCGAGAGCTGTCACTTCAAGAACACGAGGAGCCGTGAAAGCTGTGGTTTAAAAGCAGATCAGCTCTTCTGCACCGTGGGGACTCTCCACGTGTCCCAAAGAAGGTTCACCCGGGGCAGGAGGAGGGGAGGGAAAGGCAGAGGATGAAAAGCAACAGTCGCCATCAATGCTGGACAGGTTGTGGGTGGTGTGGGTGTCCTGTTGAGAGCCAGGGACAGGCTGAGGAGAGAGGCTGCCTTCTTGAACCTGTCTTGCTATTTCAGACAGCACCAGAAAATAGCAGCACCAGGCACTTAGCAGGAGGTTTGTGCTGCTGTCACTTATCAGGCTGCTCTAGCCTGAATAGCCCTGAATAGTAATTTATGTTGAAGGCCTTTTCCTGATGTTTGCTACACGTAGCAGTGGTGGCTGTGGTGGCCTCAGGGTCACAAAAACGGCCAGAGGGTGGAACCCCTCTGCTGGGAGGCCAGGCTGGGAGAGCTGGGAGGGTTCAGCCTGGAGAAGAGAAGGCTCCGCGCAGACCTTCTGGGGGCCTTGCAGGGCTTCAAGGGGCCTGGCAGAAAGATGGGGACAGACTTTGGAGCAGGGCCTGTGGGGACAGGACAAGGAATGGTGGATTTAAACTGAAAGAGGAAGATTTAGACTAGGGAGAAGGAAAAGACTGATGCTGATGGTGGTGAGAGCCCGGCCCCGGTTGCCCCGAGAGGTGGTCGCTGCCCCAGTCCTGGAAAGATTCCAGGTGAGATTGGCGAGGGCTCTGAGCAACCTGCTCTAGTTGCAGATGTCCCTGCTCAATGCGGGGAGTTTGGACTGGATGGCCTTTAGCGGTCTCTTCCAACCTAAACCATTCTATGACTCTGTGTAACTTCACAGCAAGGACCAAGTCACCAAGCAGAGAGACAGTTACCCTGAGAACTGGCTTTTGTGCATCAAGGTGACTTTCAGACCATGGGGCATTGCATCTTTCCCTTCCCCAGCTCTTGCTCCATGATCAAACAAGCACCCAGCCCCGTATCTCTCAAGTCGGAAAACACAGGAGCCATTATTGTTAGTGTTAGGGATTTATTTATCGGGCCGGGGTTTGGATCTTTACCTGAACATCACTTACAAGGAGGAAATCAGTTGGGGTTTATAAACATTTGCTTACAAAGGTCTCATCACCTAACAGGTAAGCTCCAGACACAGCACTTTGCCTGATGGAGAACTTGGGTGAAACACCAGTGGCTTTACAACCACTTCCCTGCCGAAACCTTGATTTTTCTCAGGGTGTTGTAAACACAAACATAAAAAACCCGTTTTTAAGACGTGCATCTAGCTTGACACATGTGACACGTATTGTCAGTAGATAACATTTGCCTCTTCTACAACAACAGCTATGCAAAGATTTTTCAAGCACTTGACAAACCTGGTGGTCTTACGCTCAAGCAAATGCTTCTCCTAAAGCGCTTGAAGCAAAGTCTTGTGAAATCCTTACATAAATCTCCATTGCATAGAGAGGTAAAATGAGACATGTCACCCTGAGTCCTCTATACACCAAGATATAGAAGCCTCAGAAGCCTTGAGCTTCACACTAATATCTTCTCCAGCGGCTGAATTGCTCCAGTACGAATTATTTTTAACAACCTATTTTTAATTAAAGGCAAAAAATTATATCAGTGAAACAACCCCCTCCCGTGGTGCTCGTTTAAAGGAACGTTATTATTTCCTGACTGAAAGTCAGCAATTATTGTAGTGAAATCTGAGGTGTTCTCTGATCCTTCTGGTCAGGAGCAGAGGCCTTATCTCCCGCCACCAGTTTCATCTGCTAGTGGGACTTCGCTTTGACCGGCCTTCTTGTTCTTCCCTTCTTACAGCAGAACCTGCGGCAGCAGAACAGGCAGCACTTCAGAGAAATGAAGAGGGAAAGGAGCACCACGGCGAGGAGGAAGCCGATAACATCCAGGGAGTGGTACTGGATCCAGTTCAGGTCGTGAGCAGCAGGTCGCAGGTGCGGGGCCCCTTTGTGCCTCATTACAAACTCCACCCAGTGCACAGCCAGGTCCAGGGGGTGGATGGGTCTGTCGAGGTGAAGGTCCGAGAGGCGCTGGATGTTCTCTTTGTACCTGTCAAGAAAAGACGTGGGGTGTTTTCAATGTCTTGCGCTGCTGAGACTGTCCCCGGGGAAAAAGGGAAGCAGCATCAGTGAGCACTGGGGGCTTCTCTGGTGGTGTTTTCACCACCACCACCACCCCATGAGAAGGGTAATGATAAACTTACTGGCCCAGAAAAGTGGTGATTTTAATGACAAAAGAAAAGGGGGAGAGAAAGGTGTTAGAAAAGCACAGTTTGAGCTGTCAGCAAAATCTCTAGAGTGAAGGTATGTGGCTGAAATGGGTGTAGAAAAGCCATCAAGCTTTTCAAGATCAAGACGCGTTATTATTACCATTATTATTGTTGTTGTTGTTATAATTACTATGATTGCTATAAGAGCAGCAGTTAGGAAACAATGACAATAAGGTTCCATTTCTCAGAAACACAAAAAGGAAGAGGGTACCAAGGACGGAGAAGCCCTTGACAACAGAGTATCAGAGCGAAAAAGAGGAGGGTAGATCTTCAAGGTTCCCTTTGCTGTGATGCCTTGAAACACCTTGGGCGTGCTGACTGCAGCGCTACTGATGTCTAGCGAGGTTCCCTGCGTCATTCCCTGTATGTTCCTCCTTCTCTATGCTAGAGTTGCCCAGCCTTGTTGAGCCAAGCAGCAGCTGACTGTGCTTGTACAGCTCCTTATGAACACCAGCAGGGGAGAAACAGAGAGAGTCCTGTGGAGGCTACAAAGATCCTGAGGGGACTGGAGCATGTCTGCACCAAGGCAAGGCTGAGACCCCTGGGGCTGTTGAGCTGGAGAAGAGAAGCCTGAGAGGGAATCTGGTCAATATCTAAAGGGTAGAGGATGGGGAGCTCTTTTCATCTCTGGGCAAGCCTAATGAAAAGAAAATCAGCCAGGGAGATCAGCTGAGCCTTTCAACCTTTTCAGGCTCCCCATCGACTCACGTCACCACCCATTTGGGGAACGAAAGCAGTTTGGCTCATCTCCCTTCATCAATTGCCTTTGTCCAAGCCCTTGATGTTACTGCCTGGTAAATTTGGCTTTGAGCAGGTGACGCGTATTTTGTCAACTCGATTTCCTTCACTGCTCTTGTACCCATTCTCCTCTGGTCCTCTTGTAAGAGCTATCTCTTGCCATCTGATGGTTATAATCCCTGGCAGTGAGGACGGTGCTGTTACAGGGACAGGACGAGGTCAACCCAAGGCAAGCCTCAGCTTCTCGAAGGTGTAACTTTGATACAAGGTGTAGAAGAACAGATTCATATCCTGTTCAGCTGGAAGCTGGCATGCTGGTGTTTGTGCCAGGACGAGAGGGCACAGCCTGAAGCTGCACCAGGGGAGGTGTAGGTTGGGTGTTGGGAAGCTCTTCCTCACAGAAAGGGGGATAAAACCCTGGAATGGGCTGCCCAGGGAGGTGGTGGAATCACCGTCCCTGGAGGTGTTTAAGGCCAGACTGGATGCCACACTTAGTGGCAGGGTTTAGCTGAGTGGTGGTGGTAGGTCATAGGCTGGACTGGGTGATCTAAGAGGTCTTTTCCAGCCTTAATTATTCTATGATTCTATGACTTGATGTTATGCAACAGTGAAAGGAGAAAGGCTGTGTTGCTGTCACTGACTTTTTATCGTTAATAATGGCTTTCAGGGCAGTGGATATGTCCTTCGAAGTCATGTCAAGAATATTCAGTGTCAGTCCTGCTCCACGCGACTCCACTCGCTTGGCGTTGTCCATCTGGTCTCCAAATAAAGGCATGAGTAGCATTGGCACCGCATTGCAGATGCCCTCGTAAACCCCGTGTGAGCCTCCGTGGGTAATGAAGGCGCGAGTCTTAGGGTGAGCTGTGGAGGAAAGACAGACTTGCTCAGCTGTTTGATTTATTAAGTCACAGTAACATATTCCTAGGGAAAAACTTGTTTGGGGAATCTCTGGAAATCCTTGGATAAGCCTCCAGAGCTCCTCAGGTTTTGGGATGGAATCAGAGCCAAGTGAGGTTTAAGAGGATGTTATCATTGCATGGGGTTTTTTTTACCATTTGCTAGTTTTGCGGATCTCCCACAGCCGAGAGCTGTTGTCTAACCAACAAACACGCTCCTGGCAATAGCATGTACAATTTTACCCCTTAAAAAGCCCAATGACCCATCCGGAAATGTTTATTCAGGAATCTTAAATTATCTTTTCAGAAAACATGACAAAAGCACATGGCTGGGTGTCGAGACTGGCTAGTCAGAGATAAAGACACCTATTTTTGACAGCAAGTGTAGCCAAGTGTTGGAACATCTTTCCAGACAGTGTCATTTCATAATTCTGCGATTTCAAAGTTGCAAACAGAGAAGTTTCTAAAAGACGAGCTCTGGTTTGACCAGCAAAGGCCGTAAAGAAGTCCTGCAACCCACAGTGATACAAGGAGCCAGCACAGAAGATGCTAATGTGGCCTTCCAACAGCACCAGTGGATGAAAACAGACATGCTGGTATCACTCAAGGTATCTCAGACCTACCTAGAAGGTCATTCTGTGGCAGCCATTTGACGAGCTTTACGTTCTTCGGCAGGTTGGAGGGCTTCTCTCCCGTATAGCGCCACAAAACCTTCAAGAGAAGCGAACACAAGGTCAGTTCTCAGCAACCGGCCTCTTGCTGCTGCTCAGTGGGTTTGAAATGCACAGCTTGAAAACGTCCATGGTGCCAGAAACGCGTGTGATTGGGCAGAGCAGCTGGGATGAGAGTTTCTTCTGGCACCAGGAGCAAGGAAGGAAGACCAAGCACACTGAAAGCTGAAGGTAATCATGTAGTGTATTTGAACAGAGTCTTGAATGGCTGTGCTGGAAGGGGAGGAGGGAAAGCATACCGTCTGAGGGATTGTTCCCAAAGCATCTGCAATTTCCATGGCTTTCTTCACAGGAATCTCAGAGACCATGGAGCCCAGCGAGAAGACGACGATGCCGTGTTCTCCAGAGGCATTCACAATAGCTTCAAATTCCTGCGGAAACAAAGCACATCTTTAGTCGAAAGTCCTTTCCACGTGGTGAGCTGTGATTTCCATCATGTTTCCGCAGAAGTACCTGGGAAGGCAATAAAATGAACAGCGAATGCAACAAAATTAGAGAATCATAGAATCGTTTTGGCTGGAAGAGACCTTTAAGATCATAGAGTCCAACCATTAACCCAGCACTGCCAGGGCACCACTAACGCATGTCCCTCAGCACCACATCTTCACTACTTTGCAATCCCTCCAGGGATGGGGGCTCTCTAGTCCTGCTGGCCACACCGATGCTGATCCCAGCCAGGATGCTAGTGGCCTTCTTGGCCACCTGGGCACAGGCTGACTCATATCACGGTCAGGAAAATTAGATATCTATATGAAAACGAGTCCTAGAGGGGAAAAAATGGGCACAGGTGGATGAGCAGAGTTATGGAGGTGAGTGAGTGTTTGCAGAATCGACCCGACGTTCAGTATGAACATGAGAAAAAATTCACTTCAAGACAGTAACGTGGCAAAGCCTGGCTGCTCACAGACATCGGCGGCTCAGCAGCAGCAAAGATGCTGCACCAATTAAGGAGATCAATTTGTCATCGTACTTTTCCTGGCAACCAATCCCCAGGTGAGTACATTGTGGTTTATTTTCACATTTATTGCAAGTCATGTTCTGGTTTTAGAGTTGAGGTTTGTCTTTTCAAACCATGCAGCTGCAAGAAAGAATTAAGATTTCTTTTTGAAGTGTTCTGACAGCAGATAGGTCTAATCTCTTATATCTGGATTTACTGGGTCAACTTTGAGTATGAAAATATTGAACCGCTGCCCTTTAATTTTTTTTAATTTTTTTATTGTTATTATTTAAATAAAAAAGGGACTAGGAGGAACAAAAAGATTCCAACAGAGCATAAAAACAGCTGAAGCCTGGAGCAGAAGTCCTGTGCCATAGAAAAATATTTGGTAAAGCCAGGGAAGGAAAGACAAAACTGGAGGGAATTGCTGCGGGCAGACGAGTTAAATGAGTGGAATGAACTGAACTGAATGTTCCTGTGAGTCTGGCAATTGAAATGTTATTTCTAGGGTCAGAGGGGATAAACAAGCTTCCCCTCCTTTTTTTCACAGAATTCCAGCATGGTGG
>WEIS01090040.1:0-14648 GCA_013389965.1 Todus mexicanus
ATTTGATACCATAATGATGTCATACCCCTTATAGGAGGGGAGGGTTTGGCAGGGAGTGGTGTGGATTTTCAGCCTGGGGTTTCAGCCTGCAGCCAGAGCAGCATGGACAGTGCGTCTTGGGTACTGGTAGAGCCTTGCGGTTTATATCACTTGCTTTATATGTTACTTCATTAGTCTTACCATTATTACTGCTGTTTCTTCTCCCTTTGTTTTGTTCTGTTAAACTGTCCTTACCCCAATCCGTGGGGTTTCACCGGGTTTTTTCCCAATTCTCCTTCCCATCCCACAGAGGATGGGCGGGGGGAGCAGCGGGTGAGTGGCTGCCTGATGTTTAGTTGCTAGCAGAGCTTAAACTATGACACTGAGTTAGACATACGGCTACTTCCTGGTTTACTAGTAAAAACTATTATCTGTGAGAAGGGCAAGGATTGTGTCAGATATAAAGAAGAGTACAGTTCGTAGGATGTGTTTTACCTTCTGCTCTTCAGTGATGATAATGACTAAATTGAAGTACTTCATTCAGCTTTGGAGTGTTTTGCTTCAAGAAGAGGTAGAATAATTTCAGAGAACCTAGGAGAAAACGGCAAGCTTTGCCAGGAATCCAGAGAAATCTATGATAAGGGAAAAACTTGAAATCTTTGATCTTGAGAACAGGATGAGAGTAGAGAGATATGATGACAATTTTCAAATACTTATAAGACACTGCAAAAAGGAACAGGTTAATCTATTCTCTGTCTGTGGTGCACTGAGCAGACAGTAATTGTTCCAAATCATGGAGCAGGTCATTTAGGTGAGAGCTTAGGAAGACTTTCATATAAGTGTTTAGGAGACTTTAGGGAGAAGGCATGTAAGTTTTTTTTAAGATTTGTGGATTTCTTGGGAGATTGTGGAGATCCATCACTGAACCATTTAGAGTTGGTCAGAAAAATATCCATCAAGAATGAGAAAGTGCTTTGGTATAGGAGATAAAGCAGGGCTGTGTCTGATCTGTGCAGGGATTCTTAAGGTGAAGTTCCAAATTCAACAGCATCACTGGCATAAAACCTTTATATTTTTCAGTATTTGAAAGTATATAATGTTTACATTCAGTCTTCCTTTCCCTGCATTAAATTGCACTTCCTTTAGTCAACTTATCCATCTTCGATGTTTCCTGATTTTTCCCTGCACATTTCAAGTGTGTGGGCAACTCTGCAGAATTACCTGCATTTAAAAGGAAATGTAGAGGAAAGGAAGGGGAAAGGGAAGGGTATTTCAATTAAAAGGAACCTACAACAATGATCTAGTCCAACTGCCTGGCCACTTCAGGGCTGACCAAACATTAAAGCATGTTAGAACATTGTCCAAATGCCTCTTAAACACCGACAGGCTTCGGGCATCAGCCACCTCTCTAGGCAGACAATTCCACTGTTTGACCACCCTCTTGGTACAGAAATGCTTCCTGATGTCCAGTCTAAGCCTCCCCTGACACAGCTGTGAACCATTTCTATGTGTCCTGTCAGTGAGTCCCATGCAGAAGAGCTCAGCACCTCCCTCTCCACATGCCCTCCTCAGGAAGCTGTAGAGAGCAATGAGGTTGCCTCTCACCCTCCAAACCAGACGAGCCCAGAGTCTTCAGCTTCTCCACACAGAACATTCCTTCCAGCCCTTCCACCAGCTTTGCTGCCTTTTCCTGGACACATTCAAGTCCCTTCTCATCCTTCTTGAACTGTGGGGCCCAGTGCTGCACCCAGCACTCAAGGTGAGGCCACACCAAGGCTGAATGCAGTGGGATAATCCCTCTTTTGACTGGCTGGTCGTGCTGGGTTTGATGCACCCCAGGATGGGCTTTGCCCTGTTGGCTGCCAGGGCACACACACTGCTGACCCACACTGAGCCTACTCTCAGCCAGCACCCCCAGATCCCTTTCTTCAAGGTTGCTCTCCAGTCTCTCCTCTCCCAGTCTACACTTGTGCCCAGCATTACTCCAGTCCAGGTGCGGAATGAAGCATTTGTTCTTGCTAAATTTCATTCTGTTGGTAATTGCCCAATGCTCTGATCTTTCTAGATTTCTCTGTCTTTATAAAGAAATGCATCTCTGCTTCCTAATTGTATCAGCAGCAGTTCAGTTCAACTGTCCTTCCTCTGGATAAGAATCAATTTTTATGTTTGGAAAAAAATAGAAGGAATATATATATATGCACACCATGTTAGAATATTGTTACAAGTAATTTTCACTTTGTTAACATACCAACAAATAAATGGTCATCTGTTTAAGATAAACTACACTTAGCTGTGAAGAGTAACTAATGAATATGGGTAATAAAGAAAAACAACCTGTACTTGCTGAACACATATGATGTAAGGGTTTTTTAACAGAAATATAATCTGCATTCACATATTTGAGATAAAACACTTGAAACAATATTGAAACCATTGACCATTTTTACCATTTGCAAGCTACATCCTGGAAAGACAGTGCAGGTATGTAACATGGATCAAGTGTGGTCAATCAGGCTGAAGCTTCAGCTGACATGAAACTATGCCTAGGAAAACAGAACTGTACTACATTGTATTGATAGTAGATAAGGAAATAAAGTACTTGGAGAGATTGACTAGATCTGTATCTTAATTCTTCATATTTTGAGTGACATAAGTCATTACAGTGTGATTCACATCTGGCATTGTGTCTATTGCATATTGTTACTGTAATTAAATAAGCATTTTGTAACATAATAAATTGATGGATCATATTTTAAAGCCTTGCTTACACATGCTGCAATATTTCTATGTTTTTAATCCTGAAGTACTGTGCTATAATCAGCTACCTTTTGCAGTTTGGATTAATAATTAGACAACATTACCCCTCTTGAAATCATTCAGTAGCAGATTTATTTGTTCAGTTATATTCATTAGAGATTTTCAGAAATGCACATAACTCTTAAATGTAGCATATTGCTTTGCTTTAAATGGCAAATTTTGTTAATTCCAGCTTCCTCTTTTATTAAGTTATACCCAAACAGAGCTGTAGATGATGTTTGAGAGCCAGAACTTGTGGTAGAAGGAGGTGCTAGAAGAACTGAATCTTTAGAAATTAACCAAAGAGAAAATAATACAAAGTACAATGAACAGAAAAGTCTAAAAGCGGCAATATAAGAATAGAGAGTATGAAAATAGAGGTAAAAACCCCATGCTGCCAAGAAAGGATATATCAAAGCACAGCAACCAGAAAAGAAAGTCGGAAATTGAAAATTTCACCATGAAAGAATATTGCTTAAGTATACTGAAGAATAAGACTTGACATCAGCAAAGGTCTTTAGGTGGAACAGGGGAAGTTGTCATTGGAACTGGCCAGTAAAGGATAGCAAACACTGAAACTGCAGGCATCATCCTGAGCTGAAGCACAGAGATGTGGGGTCTGTTAACTCAAACTCAGTGTTGCGCTAACATCAGTACACTATTTGTTCATGTGTGGTCCATCCACTTTCCAGATCAGCTGGACATGTGATGGTCAGCATCGAGTATTATATACATGCCCCCTGCTTCACTATCTGACTGTATGAAAGAAAACTACTTCGGTTTAATGATACTATTTCTCTTTGACACTTGGGTCCTATGCTGTTTCTCTTCTTCACTTAGATTCTTTAACTAAAAATCTGCCCAAGTGGCATACAAGTACCTTCTTTGAAATAACTTAAAACTGATTCTTTAGAAAAGTGAGAATTTTGGCAGCTCATCTCTTTAAAGAAAGGAAAAGTACATTTCTGGAATTTCATTTCCATGCTAATGCTTCTCAGAAAGGATCCTCAGATGCATAAAGCTATATACCTTATTTTAGAGGTTAACTGTTTTCTTTTTCGGCTTTAAAGTTTCATGTCTTCAAAGGCAGCTTTTAATATCAGTATTTTATATAAGAGATTTGTGGAAAGATACTGTATAGTTGCATGAGTCAGCATAAAGCACTGGTCAAGTGTGGGATACAAATACCGTTTCCTGAATATACAGTAGTACACACAGGTTTTCCAGTGGCATGGAAATAGACGTGCATGGACAAATGGACTATATATTCCTCCAGTAATGGGCCTTAGACAGCTAGTCTACGCAGCAGTTGCTGCTGGATCCCCTGGTCTCCCAGTTTCCTCACACACTGATATACACATACAAATAGGTCTCTTCAGGAAGCTGGTCCAAACCTACTGGTAGCTAACTCTGGTAGACTCCATGACTTCTCCATGAGCTGGTTTGAACCATCTGGCCTCTCCAGTAGGCAACTCTCAGACAACTGTGGTCTCTCCTGTAAACTATATGAAATGTCTTGGCTTGAAGCAGAAAATGAATAAAACGTGTTTTATAGTAAAAAGCAGCAAAAGGTGGTTTTGTCCACAGAAATGCAGTGACTTTCACTTGCAATATTCTAAACATTTTTTCTTACCTTAGCCTCTGTAAAAAAGAGCACAAGTATCATGCATCTTTATTTTTGCACCATATTTTCTAGTATTTCTTTGAATTTCAGTAGTCTTTATCTTTTTTTTCCATGATTTTTTTTCCCTCTCTGTTTACTCAGTATTCAGATTGTTTCACTCAGTATTCTATGCAGAGCATATGTGGGGTTTTTTTGTTTAATGACGGTTGTATTGGTATGTAGAAGTTGTAAACGACTTAACACTGATTGAAACAAGAAGGTGAAAATTGGATCATTATTAATAACCTTGTTAATAACAAGGTTTCCTGTTAGGTAAACAGGGATTACGTGAGGAAACAAGGATATATAAAAGAAAAGTATGTGCAAGGATTGCTTAATAAAATGGAACCCCACAGTTAGGTATTTGCCATAGACACAGGTAGTAGCAGCAATGTGCATGCATTCTTTGAAATTAATCCCAATCTGGCACACAAACATAAGGTTACACACAAAAAAAGCAGAGCATTTCAGACCCCATGCAATATACTGTCAGAGTATGGCAAGGGAGTATTCTAGCCAAGTGCTACCAGGATTTGAATAAGAGTTCCCACCAATTTTTCTCCTTGCAGAGAGCTGAAGGACCAGACAGGCTATTAGTTTGTTTTCACATCCAGACAGAAGCATTCTTTTCGTAGCTGCCTCTGAAGAAAGCTGGCAGTTTCTACAGGGATCAATATGAAGGGCACCCACACAAACTACTCTCAAGCAAACAGAAGAGAGGCAGTTCAATAAAAGACCAATTTTTCTAAATCATGAGGTCTTCAATGACTAAAGAACCTGAAAATTGACCTGAGAAGCAATGTCACATAAAAGGTAGAATCTAGGTCAGATTACAAAGACTGAATGGAAAATTAGTAACATATGCATGTATAGGTCAAATCCAACATATCAAGATAGAGAATAATACTCAACTACTCTTTATTTTCTCTGCTTCATTGTCTAAAAAAATAATGCTATCTCACCAAATTGTTTCTTTTAACATAGAAGTAATAGGTTAGCAACAAAGCTGGCTTTTTTTCGTGAATACTGCATGGGATGCACTAGAAGTATAAAATAATTCTCAGCTAGTACCTGTCAAAGGAAGTCTAAATGTGAGGCTAACATCCTGAGGGAGAAAATTTTTATTTGTTCTTTCAAGTATTTTCCTCTTACTATGATTTGGTATGATTCACAAATATTTTATTCTACATTCTATATTCCTGTTAGAAAAAAAATTATCTATTTTTAAAAGCATATACAGAAGAGAAGAGAAGAGAAATACTGATGAAAAATCTGTATGCCTTTCTGTTTTTTAAACATCTAGGACAAAGTAGCTTCTTTGCTTGAGAGATATTGCAATGTAGTCTATTAGCAGGAAAACTAATAATAATGATATTTTCCAAAGCATTATTTCTGTAAGACATTTTAAATAGATGACTCCAGGGAATGAGTTAAGGTACTTAATCCATAAATGATAAGAGCAGTTCTGTATAGTTAAAAATGCAGATTTTCTGTGGATTGCTCTTCATTTGTATATAACACTTGTAAAGGCAGACTTACAAATTGACATAAACACATAAATACTTACCTATGCCTGTGAATCAGGTGCACACATATGTAGACTGTCTATCTAAATATTGGGTGCAATAATTTAAGATAAACAATTGAAACTGTAATTGTCTCCAAAAGTGCCTTAAAACCACAGTAAACGGCAGGCTTTTTCAAGAACAGTGGGAAAAACTGTCTTCAACATTGCTTGGAAATGTAGAATCTCTATTACTAGATGTCTTTGAGAACAGGTGAGAGAAATAGTTTTTATAAATTACTTTGATACACTTTATTATACCTTAGAACTGAAGAGCAGTTTAAAGGACTTCAGATACCAGCTGTGCTCTGCGCTTAATTGTGCAAAATCGAAAACATTGCCCCATTCCACCAGCTGACTTTTTGCTTTAAAAGTCAAGAAGCCAAGTGAGCATTCTCCAAGAGCTTGGTAGTTCCTAAATTGCTCCCACAATGTGATTTGGCGTATACCTTAGATCTTCCGTTTCAAAAGCGTTTCCTGACTCTTGTATATACAGGTAAGAGAAGAAGGGAGCCACTTTCATGCATAAATAACTTCATGTAATCATATCTCTGGTAATGAAGCCATGTACTTATGCACATGTCAAATGCTGCACCTATGTTGTAAAGGGCTGCAGCTGCAGAGGGTTGCAGTTGTTAAAAAATACTGTGGTTTGTAACAGAGGAGCAAGCTTATCACAACTATATTCATATCCTTGTCTCCATTTAAGTAGCTTTGCAAATCAGCAAACGAAAACAAAGGGTTGTGCTAAGAAACTAGTATTTTAATTCTCTTACACCTTCTGCAGCATTGGCAAGTTCACAAGAAGTAATAAATTAGGGGGTGAGATCAGGCTAAGAGGACACCTGGCAAAGTGTCAACCCAGAGGATACTTAATAAACTCAAGGAGTGGGCCAAAAGAAGGCTTACGTAGTTCTGCTTCTGAGACAGAGTAGCCTCATGCATTAGTGTAGGCTGGGAACAAGCTGGCAGGGTTGCAGCCCTGCTGAAAAGATCTTGAGATGTATAATGGATGCCAAGTTGAATATGAATCAATAGTGCACTCCGACTGTGAAACAGGCAACCTCACACTGTGCTGTTTCAGAGGAAGGGTAGCTGCATCTGTACTGCTGTGTTCCCCAGTACAAGAGAAATGTCAACAAACTGGAGCAGAGGGCCCCAAGAATGGTTAGGGGCATATGATGCACAGGGGGAGGCTGTGGGAAGAAGGTTTGCTTAGCCTGAAGGAGAAAAGGTTCATGGAGGATCTAGTTATATTCTGCAGCTACCTAAAAGAATCACAGAGTCACGTTGGAAGGGATCTCAATGATCACCTAGTCCAACCCTTTAAGGTAAAAAAATACAGTTTAAATGACTGGTACATACTAAGGTCTCCCTTAAGCCTTCTCAAGGCTGACCAATCCAGTTGTATCAGCCTTTCTTCATAGAGCAGGTCTTCCAGTCCTCTGATCTTCATGGCCTTTCTCTGGACCCTCTCCAGCCTGTCCACATCTTTTTTATATACTGGGGACCAAGACTGAACACAGTACTCGAGGTGTGGTCTGACTAGCACTGAGTGGTAAGATGACATCTTTATCTCTGCTGGTGATGCCCTTGTTAATGTAGCCCAGCATCCCACTGCTTTCTTTGCTACTGCACACGCTGTTCATTCATGTTGAGCCTGCTGTCCACTAACACCCCCCAGGTCCTTTTCCACAGGGCTGCTTTCTAGCCAGGTGGATCCCAGTTTGACCTGCATACCTGGGTTGTGTATTCCAGGGGCAGAACCTTGCACTTGTGCGTGGTGAACTTCATAAGGTTCCTGTTAGCCCAGTCCTCCAGCCTGACCACGTCTTCCTGGAGGGTGGCTCTCCCTTCTGGAGTCCCAACTTCCCCACTCATTTTGGTGTCATCCGCAAACTTCATCAGAGTGCACTTGATCCCAACATCAGGACCACTTATGAAGATATTAAACAGCGCTGGGCCCAATACTGATCCTTGGGGGACCCCGCTTGTGACCAGTTGCCAGTTTGAGAAGGAACTATTTACTACCTCCCTCTGGGTAGGACCCGTCAGCAAGTTTCCTACCCACCTCACAGACCACTTGTCTAGGTTGTAATGTGTCCGTTTCTCAAGGAGGAGGCTGTGGGGAATCGTGCCAAAAGCCTTGGAGAAGTCCAGGTAGACAATGTCCACCGCTCGCCCTGCATCAACTGAGCAGGTCACTTTGGCCAGACTCCTCTAAATAGACAAGTGCATAGTGGAAGAAGGCAGTGGACCAAAGTTGCAACAAGGGAGATTTGGATCAGCCATATGGAAAAAATACTTAGGAGAGAGTGGTTAAACATGAGACAGATTTAGCTAAACGGACTGTTGAAATCTCCATCTTTGCAGTTCTCAAAGGCACCTCTGTGCACTGACTCCTTGAGAAATTATGGACTTATCCTCTATAATTCCTCTCCTAAGGTCAGAAGGGTGATTTTAGATTTTATTTGTTAGAGAAGCAGTACATCAAATGGGTGGTTAAATTGAGCAGAGCATGTTTGGCCTTAGGGGAGTATAGCAATAATTTGATTTGAAGAAACTGCTTTTGCTGTCTTTACACTTTATTTTCTGTGCACTATGTTTTCTGTAATTTTGTAATCGTAGTTCCTTAACCTTTGCTAGGAATACTTGCATGAGAAACAGCATGAACAGACAAAATTAGCATTATTGTTTCTATTTGCTTTTAACTGAGAGTGATTCATAAATAATCTCACAAGGCTTTGTATTTTTAATGTTTTTGCCCAGAATTTTTTTAAGTATTTATGGAAGTTTTTTGAAATGTGTACTTCTATTGAAAAAGCCATTTATTGTTATGCACAAAGAGCAAGGCATGTACATTCAATAAAAATTCTTATTTTAGATGAAAGAAAACAATAAAATGCAAAAAACAGCTGCTGTTGCTACAGATAGGCAGTCTTACTGGGATATTAAAGCTCAAGTACCAAGGAGTTCTGCTTGTCAGAGTGCTCTGAGTGACATTAAATTGTTTATTTGCCATGTGTTTTATTTTTTATTTTGCTTTTCATGGAAGTTTTTCTGGTTACTCTGTTGTGTCCCACAAATGGCTTCAGCAAATTATGTGAAGTTGCTGTTCTTCCAGTCTTTTTTCCCATAATCTGACTTTTAGGATGTATCCTTGTAAAGTTCCATGTGTTAATTCCTTCTTTTCAGGCTGTGGTTTGTCAGAAATTGTCACAGCCATTTGCATTGCTAGTTTCCTACTCGGTGGCTGTCTTTGTCTTTTCACAGAATTTGGTTTTTTGTATTAATACGCAGAAAGAAAGCTCGAAATCAAAGTAAGGATACCCCACTAATAAAACATTTTTCCAGTTTTGAACTACTACAATAGAAGAGCATCAGTTCAAAACATGAATTAGGCATTGTACTTATTTGTTTCTTGTTAACAAACTGTCACATTCAAAAGTCAATTGAATCTTAGGAAGAAAAGTTAGTAACTACTAAGGAGAGAGACAATGATCGTTACAGACCAGTTGGTTTTTGTTGCAATTACACCCATCACATGTAGGGTACAAAGAAGTGGGAGTGGGGAATAAAAACCAAAACACAACAGAGAAAAGGGCAGCTAAGTGAAGACTGATTATTAATAAGTATGTCAGTATTAGTAATTATGACAGTATTAATGATGTCTGATTACCTAGAATGCTTTTAGTATACTGATGGTCCTTATGTGATTTCTTCTGACTAAAAGGTATGATTCTGGTCAAAAGGTGAAACAATCCCCCCAGGTAATCCTGAATAATAATTAAATTATTTTCATTGAAAATAATTAAGTGGAAACTTGGATAGCCTTAATAGCAGGGAATGATTTCCAAATCTCCTATTTGGGATCCAGCTATTTTTTTCACTGGTTTCTAAAAGATCAGGTAGTTAATGATGGCAAAGACCTCTTCCTCAGTCTCACTGCATAGAAGAGGTTTTAAAATGTCCATGTGTGGGAGGAAAAGACGCATCATACCTTCTGTTGGTCTCATTCCTTGATTTATACCCTGCTAAGTCCTGTCAGGACAGTCATACTGGGGCAGATGAAACGTGCATCTGGTTCACTATCTCCTCTCCAATGATGGGAAATAAATTTTACTTGGGAAAGAGAATACTCTCAAGCAAGCACATATTTCTATTTTACAAAGTAGCACATTAATCATTCAAGCTAAAGCAAAATACAACAGCGTTCTTGTTAAGATAAAAAATACTCAGCAGGAAATGAAATACTGCTCACCTAGAACATTTTTCTGCACAATGATTATTCAGATGTAAAGTAAGACAACAGTATGATTCTTAATGATCATATAATATGATTTTGAGTAGCAATATTTTTTTGAAAGTGACCATTTTTTTCTGTTTTGTAGTGGATTTAATACACTCATTGGAAATAATTCTTAAAGGAAAGTTTTTTACTATAGATACATCTCATAATATTATGTATTATATCATATTATATGATATAGATGATATGACTTGGCAAACTAATACAACAAAGGCAAAAGGTTTTCAGCTTTGTTGGACAGCACAGCTGTCAGGTCCAGAAGTTAGAGCAGAGACCTGGTATTGTTCTGGAGCGTGGAACACAAATACATTGAGTTTCACTTCAGAAAAGGTCTTTGAGTAGTCATTCCACAATAGTCAGGGGTGAATTTAAACATCACTCAGGAGGCACTGCTCTTGGCCATAGGGCTCACACTGATGGTCATTGGTGGAACGACATGGAGAAGATTAGGCCAAGTTCATAACTGAACAGGTTACACAGTCAATTACCCATCATCATTATGTAGTTCTGCCTTCTACATATTACCTACTTTATTGATTTCTCATGTATCTCATCTACTTCAGCAACTCGGATTGATTTAGAGAGCAGATGACTGAAGACAGTTCTAATGGTTTTGCCTTAGAAGAGGCTAAAATGTAAAAACAAAAGGAGGGCAATACATAAAATATACTTTTACCTCTAGTGCTGATAAGACAATCATGAAAGTTAGAAATTAAGCATTATTTATGCTTAATGTCTTTTTAAAAGCTGTATCTGTCCTGTAATAATATGTGGGACCATTTCTTAGAATGTTTTAAGGGTCTGAATCAATTCAAGAGAGATTGTAAATAACTAGGAGACACGTCCTTCGAAAGCCTGTTTTTATTACCCTCTCTTTTTCTATTCATCTTTTCAAACAACATGAGATTCTGCTGGACATACTGCGTTAATTAGATGCAGAGTTTTGTGGAAGCACGTTCTGATTTAGAAATGTAAGTAGGCTCTTTGTAGCAGTAAAAACATCCATTAAGAAATAACTTGTATGATAGTGTAAGTTTAGTTATAGATCAAAGAGATGAAAACAGTTAAAACTCCAAAAGGGTTGGCAGGTCTGTCAGTTGCTAACAGTACAGAGCGACCATCTTATTGTATAAATGCTGCTTTGTGTTCATGGCATCACTTTTTATCAGTTCTATCTTATGTTGCTAACCCAGTATTTGCATATGTGCATCTTGCATCAGCCAAGCTGCTGTGATAGAGAAATATTTTTGTTTATCATTTAGGAAAAAAAAAAAATCAGTAAGGATGGATATCAGCTTTATTTCATGAATGTTCCTATGAGAAGAAAACATATTTCTAGACAATAGAGTTTACTGCTTGTCCTTTTCTCTTCATGATTAAATTGGAGGGACAAAGTGTTGGACACAGAAATATGAGAAATAATGAACTGAAATACTGGTTATGGATGTGATCCCCATTCCATCCACCATGTTCCAGTTCTGTTTTAATAGTAACAGTAATTAAAACTATGTGCCAACTGCAAGAGAATGAGACACTCGGTGAAGGCATCCATAAAAGCTATGGATTTGTTACAAGTCCACAATTAAAAGAATGGGAACATGTAACAAATTTCTTTAGGAGGCAGTCAAATCATCAAGCATGGCTTAATGAAGTAGGCAGCTGCCACATTGTACAGGGATCCCATCTAAGAAAAAAACCCCAACAACATTATTTTATCTATATCAGCAAATAAACTCAGCTGAACATGAATTTACAGAGGTTTACAAGACAAGTGATACAAGGCTGAATTACATAATGGTACATTTAATATTCAGTGTGTATCAAAATTATATATCGAAGCATTTTATATGTATCTTGGACATCATGAGACAAGGATGATTCCTGAAAAACAGCTCTCAGTGATGACAGGCATATTCCTTATAGGTATGTAAATACCGAAGATGTGCTTATCACTTAAAAACAAAAATAAACATTTGGAGACAACTTGTGTAAAACTAGAAGTTCTGGTTAATTCATTTGTTCGTTAGTTCATTCAGGTCCTATTAGATTTTTAAGCTTTTTTCAGCACAGTTAGGGCTTGTTAGGTCTTCTCACTGTATCTTACTTAGTGGGAGCCCAGTTTTCTCTATTACACTAATGCAGATAAGGAGTTGCACTGGCTGCAGGCAAGAGCAGGTGTGGCATATGGAATACTTCATCTCCAGTTAGAAGGCAACTTTCACACAATAAGAAGTGGCCTCACTTCTGGCAGAAGACCTACTTGCCACAGGCAAATGGCAGGCTTACCCCAGGAGTGTCAGTCCTCACTTCCTTTGCTGGTGTCAGCTGCCATTTTGCCACCGTGAGCCATACCTGTGTGATCTCCAGACTCCCCATGACCGCCTGGCTAGTGAATCTATGGCTGCTTGCCAGTGTGGTCCATGCACACACAGTGTGGTCCGTTCACCCTTGTGTGACCATCCACTATGTGTTAATACAAAGATCATCAGGAAGTTTGAGGGTAAAATAGGCGGGGGTTTTCTGTGTCAAATGGTAAACTCACGTATCGCAGCAACAGGAGTGCAAGAATAAGGTGACCTACATGCAGACAGCCATGGAGTGTGGTACCAGTAGCACAAGTCCCCGGCTATTAAAGTGATAGAGGTTTTCTCTGCAAGGTGGAAAGAGTATGTGGGAAAAAATCATAAATGTAATGGCTGGAATTGTAGTATGTCCTAAGAACACATCTTGAAAATAAGCCAGCATCAGTGCTTTTTGTCCATAACCAGATACCCAGAAACAGCAAAGGGCTGTATTTTTGATGACATGGAGTGTATGCGGAATGTCCTGGATTTACTGATCTCGAGGTACTTCTGGGTAAATGAGAAGGCATGGCTTCAGCAGCCAACCTATCATAGGTATTCTCAAATAGCACGGGCTAGAGCTCTGTCAAAGTGGTAGCCACCATGTGCTAAGGACATCCTGGTACTAGGGGACCTTGCTGTACTTCTGGGGTGAACTTGCTGTGTGATGAGGAAAGGAGCAGGACTGTTGAGGCACATGGGTGATGCCAAACAGCGTGAGCAGCCGTGGCAGCTGCCACGTCTTCTCTGGTATGACAAATGTCCTGCAAGTATATTTTGTCTGTCTCTAAAGAGACTCACACCAGAGGGCTTTGGTGACTGCTGCTTCAAGCAGGAGCAGAAGACAAATATAGTTCTCTCTGTAGTTCATTGCATTCTTATTTGTGTTTGATTTCTTACATTCTTTGAATTTAAGAACAGAAGCTTCCCTGTTTTCTTTCCTCTACTTGCTTTTTTTCTTTTTTTTTCTTTTTGAGGGGGTGCCGGGAAGGGCAGGGACAGGCAGAGACAAACAGCCACAACCCCTATACAAACTGTAACTTTCTGAGGAAGGCTGGAGGTTTTTACTAGATAAGAGCTGTGGGAAAGGGAAAGACTGTCTCCTCTTACATGCCCTTTCAATCTTAGTGCCTGACGTGGTCCTTTTAGCATTTTTCTCACCTCTAAAATCCTCTCCTGAAAACTTTTTGCTTCCTTTGACTAGTTCTTCCAACTTGTATCTTCTTTCCTGCCTTTCTCCCAGTCCTGCATGCTTCCTGATGTGACACTAATTTGCTCTTTTTGAAAGCAGTGAAATTCTGTACTGCCTAAATGTCCAAAGTCTGATGGAGCTCTGAAGCAGAATAACTACACTGAGGTTCGTGAAGTTATACTGATACAAATGTCTTTTTATTGAAAATAAAATCAGGCCTTTGCTTTCTTAGTTTACTAAACCTTCTGTTCCGTAAGTGATCTGCTGATGTTAAGGACTGCTGTTTGGAATTTGATAGCTACAAACTTTTCTAAATAAATCAGTCTCTGGAAATTAAATCATTATGATTCTAGACCAGCCACAGAGAAATCTTTCTCTGCTGGCTATAGGGGCAGATTAAGATCCTGACCTAAACTAGGTTTCTAAAGTGGATACACTAGTTACATGACATGGGATGAGTCAAGTTGATAATCCCTTTCAGAGACTGGCCAAGCTCTCTATTCTAGAAGTAGCTATCCTTTTTTTTTATCCTACTGAAAGTCTGTTCCAACTTTCCATGCTCCAATGGTTAGCATGTTTAGTTTACTGCCTGATTTTTTATTCTGTTTCTGCCTGTTGCTTTTGCTCCAGCATTGTTCCGTAGCCTAAACGGCTACTGCACTTTTGTAGTGCTTGCTCTTTTGTATTTATAGACATACATTACCTTTATAATGATGTGTAACTGCCTGTTCCATTTTATGCCTCAAACTTTACTTTGCCACATTAAACCAGACAAGTTCTGTCAGTCACTTTTTAATAGATAG
>WEIS01090041.1:0-39673 GCA_013389965.1 Todus mexicanus
GCGCTCCTTCTCTCGCTTTTTTAATTCCTTGTTGGCATTTTATTATTAGTCCCCACACAGTAAACAACGGGCTGCAAATTCTGACAAAATGAACTGCTGAAAGGATTATTCATCCCTCTGCGAGATTGCTCTGCGAGCTGAGAGGTACATGTTCTGCATTCTGTGACTAAGATACAGTCCCATGTGTTTTCCCGGTTCAATCAAGTGTGCGAAGAACTGTCACAATAGTCCTTGATGCCAAGAAAATAAAATTTAGGGTAGAATGGGAAACCTGAGTTGCATTTTAATGGCTTTCCGTTTGCACCTGTTTCCTCTACTCTGTTTATTTTATTCTTTTTTAATCTTTATTGACAATTCATTAAAGCCTTATCATCCCTCTCAACAGTAAAAGAAAAGGGAGTTGTTATTGTACCCGTCTGGATAATTGTTGCTGAAGTGTTGTCAAATTCCTAGAAGTGGCTATATATCTTTCATGTCAGGCCACTGGGACTGATACAAAAACATTTCCAGGCTTTTGCAGGGTTTAGGGTAGGTGGTTTTTTTTCCCCTCGCCTTTAGAAGACGACGTAAGAAGAACAAATAAGTCAAAATGATAAATTATGACAGGGAAAAAAATCAACATTTGAATTACTTGATAATAGAGAGACTGTGGGGCTTGAGGGAAGATTAGAGCAGCGTCAGGCAAGAACAGAACTGAAAGTTATTTAAAAGTGATAGAAACCCTCTAGGATCTGCAATCCCACCATTGTTTCCCTCTGGAAAAGCAGTTTTCAGAAGCTCCAATTAACCTTAATTGAATTCTGCCTTAGCAATATCTAGAATTTTAATTGACTGGGAAGGTGATCATAAATCTCCGTTCAAAATGCAGCCTGGCCATTAGCAATTCCCAGAGCAGCCTAACAAAGTGTCACAGAGAAGGACTTGCCTATTCTGCAGGTAAAGCTGCCTCTAGACCATAAAACAAACATTCAGAAGGGAAAATCCCTGTAGCAAAAGCCAATCCTGTGAGTACTCATTTTCTTCAGCGCTGACAGCTATGAATAAGAACCAGTGACTCCTGCGACCAGCGTATTTGTGTACACACTGTCCACAGCATCCTTAAAGATTGTTTATTCCATCTCTCGTTTGCCTGCCTCTGCTCTTACACTGGGCTCTAATGCTGGGTGTTTAGATTCCACTTCAAACATAATCACATCCTTGCTCCTCTGGTGCTGGCCTCCATTACTTGCATGCTTGTCTCTCACATATTCCGCTTGTTCCTTTTTAGGTCAGGTTACTTTTAAGCTGGCTGATAATTCAGCTGTTCTGGAGATCTGGTGTTTGCAAATAAAGCTCTTCAAGGTCGCTGCGTTTATGGTATTGAATCACAACTGCTCTCGAGTGCCTAATTCCTTTATAAAACCTGCTCTCAATCACCTGGCATTAGCCCAAACTTTTGGTCCTAGAGAGATCTCGCAAACATCTTAGCCCTCAGCCATCAAAAGATGCCTACTAGCCGTCCTGCACTGCTATGATATGTGGAAAGGAGCTATTTTATCATGGCTAAGTACATGTTTCTTGACCCTGAACTGACAGTCCAACCACAGAGAGACAAAAGAAATCGCTGTACCCACACCACAAACTTCTGACAGGACAGCAATGCTGTAATGGTGACGGGGTTTCATGCTTGGTGGATACAGATACAGCCTGTGCAGGACTCTGGAGTCTTAGTCTCAGGTTTCCTAAACAAAAATAAAACAGGTATTGTTTTGTGCTACATAAGCCTGCTGCAGCGAAAATACATCTAATACAATGTGTATGCTACAATCATATTGCAGATGCACAGTGGCCATTTGTAGATGCCTGGGAAGAGACGGACATCTCATCTGGCCCCCACATTAACCCACAACAGGCAAAAGTTACACTAGGGAAAAAATGCCTTGTGCAGGTATCTTTATGGATACACAAGCACAACAGAATTATTCCTGATAAGGAAGCAAAGAGTATCTCTGCATCCACAGGGTTTTGTCCCACCACTATGAACTGAACACATACTGAAAGTGCCATGAAAGGTCCCTCTCCTTGCAGCTACATGGGTCTCTCCCAGCCCAGCACAGAGCCACAGCCAGAGCTCAGCCCAAGGCAAGGCAGTTTTAAAGAGGGCCATGAGTTCAGTCTCATTTGAAGACCTACCAAGTAAGTAGGTCTTACAACACTCATGATTATCAAAGCACCATGTAGCACGGCCATTAACCCTCACAACACCCCTGGCCAGCAGGCAATTACTGCTATCTCACTTTTGTAGACAAATGAGCTAATAAAGAGTGAGTCTGGGGAGAAAAAGCAAACATAGACACAAACACTCAGATATTCACACCTGTGCATCAGGACCTGCCAGATACTTCTAGTTCCCCAGTAAGGTCAGCGGGTGGTAGAAGTCCTCAGCACCTCTGAATAGTCAAAGGTGCTTGGTTAGAAGTCAAACGGAGGCCTTAATGACCTGCTTAGTGCTACAGTAATGAAAAGGACAAGCAAAAGCTCCTGAGGTCTTGTTCTTCACTGCAGGGTATAAATCCCATTTACTTTAATAGGAATTTCTGTCAGGCAGGAAAAAGATAGGGCCTTAGCTTCTAGTTCTGCACGCAAGGGGCATGTCCTCTCTCCTTCTCTTCCACACCTCTTTCCTCTCTCTAAATAGAAGCAGCAAGAATAGTGACCTGCTATTTTTTCTGAAACCACAGACTGGATTTGGACAGGAATGACTGATTAAAAATGAATTAGGGTGAATTTGCTGACTCCACAAAATTGCCAATGGAGGAGGGAGGTCAGCTGAGTGACAGAGCTGGAAAACACAGCAGAGTAAAGTTCAGTTCGAAAGCAGATGTACTGAGCACAGAGACCAGTAAAGACACAAGATTATGGCAATATTAAGAAGTTCTAATAGACTGAGAACGCTGGACACAAAGGAAAAAATCAGAACTGAATCCTGCTTCAAGATCAAAAGGGAATGAAGAAGAGACAGAAGGGAGCTAAGTAACTCAAGCTATCTCACCTAGGCAAGATGATATCCAGGACTCAGGCAGGGCTCAGAGAGAGGTGGAAGCAAAATGCCAACAGTGTGGAGAATGATGGTTTGCAGACCAATGTACAAGACATTGTAAGGATAAGCCCAAGGCTGAGCCCATGGTGCACATACAGCACAGCGGCATCAGGACTTAATCACAGAATCACTATGGTTGGACAAGACCTTTAAGATCATCAAGATCAACCATCACCTAACTCTACCATGGCCACTACTACACCATATCCTTGAGCACCATATCTAGACAGCTTTTAAATACATACAGCGACGGCACTTAAACCACTTCTCTGAGCAGCCTGTTCCAATCTTTGATAACCCTTTCGGTATAAAAGTTTCTACTAATGTCTTAAAGCAAAGTTCATCTTGGGAAAAGCAGAACTGCTGCAGCGATTGTCAAGTAAGGGACAGGAATAATTTTCAGGCCCTCCATGTCATTGCCTCAGCTTACAGCAGATGGTTTTCCTTTAAAGAAGGGTGATTTTGCAAACTGCTGGCAATGGTAACTCCACATACCTTGCAAACATTTCTGAATAATTGTTCCAAACAAAATAAAGTAGATACACTCAAAGCATCACAACTACATACAGAAAGAGACTTATTTTGGAAACTCCATCGTCACATGCAAGTGCAGAGGACTCACAAGAGAATAGAGCTATGCAAGACAACTTGGATCTTTTATTACACATAGGAAGGTCAGGGCAGGATCCACTACAGCTAATTTGGAATTTATCACCTGTCTTTGTAGGGGATGCTTCCTACACCGCCTGCAATGGAAGCTCAACCAGCTAGTTTACATCAGACATCTAACTCAATAAAGACAGCTCCAGAGAAAAGCTCACATGTGACCACAGATAGAAATTAAAACCCATTATAAAGGCAACAATTCAGTTCAAATCTAAATGGAGTTATAATAATAATTAAAAAATAATACTTGTCTCATGCAGCCTCTCTCATGATGGCACTGTCACAGTACTAGACAACAGAAGCAACAGTATTTATTGCAATTTATAAGTGTAAAATTTGAGGCAAGGCATGGTTTGTCCTGTGCCACTTCCCACGTCAATAACCAAGCTAAGATCAGACCCAAGCACGTGTCAGCCAAGAGCCCACACCACCTCCCAGACACCAAGGGAGATGCTCTGCAGCAACCTCACAAATGAGCACTGAGTTTTAGTTCTCCCTGTCTATAAAGAAGAAATACTCAAGATGGTGATGGAGTGGAAAGCTTCCACTTCTCAAAAGATGGAGTTAGAGAGAGAAGAATTTGGCATGCCAGGGCAAGGTCCTTATGTCAAGGCTGCATGTATCGGAGCCTAGTATATTGTGGTGGGGAGCAAATATTTAGCTGCCTATATTGAAGTGGTTGCATAAAATAGGGCATTACAGTGGAAGTTCAGTGAGCTCTGGAAGTGATCAAATGAGTTACAGTCCATACCTAGAGAATCCTCCAAGCTGACAGTTTAGAAAGTGACTTTAATGGGATCAGTATAAGTAGAGAGTGACACTCATGACAGGTGGTTTGATGTAACCTTGAGCACTTGGCCCCAGCGCATCTGCAATTTTCCTACATATTGCTTTCATGGGGTTTTTCTACTCGTCTAAAGCTCAAGTGCCTTGAGAAGGACTCTGTCTTCTCTCCAGGGCTCATCAAGAGCAGAAGAAAATGCGCCTTTGTCAAGACCTGAGCACATCTCTGCAAGTGTGCCCAAGGAGCAGGGAAGCCCTTAAGGGGTCAAGTCCACCCCAAGCGCAGCATCTCACATCTGCACTGCCCAGTGCCCAAGCTGCTGAGCTTGGAGCGGCCACAAAAGCCTCCTCCCAGACTGAAATCATGGGTGTCTTTTTCTAGGAGCAACCTGAGGACCAAGAAGTCTGCAGCAGGCACTGTACCTGCACACATCAGACACCCACCTGCCAGTGTTTCATCCCAAATCCGGTGAAGCAGCAACTGAGCCTGAGGTCTGTCAAGCAGTTCCACAGCCGACTGACACTGTCAGCCCACTGATCCTCGCCCCTGCTGGCTGTGAGCTCAGGTCCCAGTGGGAGCTCCCACTTCAGAAGAATAACTGATTTGGAAGTCTTTTCTCATGTTAGCTCAGACATCGGTTCCCATAGCCAGGAAGAGGACACCGGGGGAAGCAGGCTGCCCCAGTGTCTGCCTCCTCCACCAGTACAGGGCTGTCACTGCAATGGGTCAGGGTGCTCATGGATGTGGGGACCAGGCATCAAGTGGTGGTAGGAGGGAGGGCAGCAGGAAAACAGCACAGCCTGTGAGAGTGAAGAGGTTTTTTGGAGTTTAACTCTCTGCAAAACCAGCCTAGGAAGGAAAAGTAATTTTCTGGTTGTTTTTCTTTGTGCTGTAAAAGGGTGCCAAGGATGTTCTTGAGTCTCTTCAAACCTGCCAATTTCTCCCCAGTGTTTGTTACAATGTATTTTTACCTACCCCATTTTTCTTAGAAGCCTTTATGGAAAAGTGGCAGAGGGGAAGGATTATTATTATAGCTACTCCCACTGAAAACCAAGTGGTTGTTACTAAGAACACACAGTGCATGTCGGGTGTTTTGTGTGTTTTCCTCATCCCTTCCCTAACTCCCAGACACAAGGAGAAGACATGTCGCTGCACACCCCAGCTGCTCCTCTGGGAGCTGAGATGTTTCCGCTGCCTTCAGGGAAACACAGTGAAGGGCAGACTTTGTACCCCTGGTATTTATGATTTTACAAAGGCAGAAAGCCATTTGCAAGCTTTTCTCATGTATCACAAGAGAGCAGAAAGGATTAAAAACATGGACTTGCTTTCTCCTCATGTTACTTTTAAGAGTCTCTCAGCCTTCAAACCTCAAGTCAATGTGCAGGACAAGCCTAGGTGCAGCCCAACCTGCCACAGATTAAAGGACATCTTGGAGGTACGGGTCCATTGGATGAGTGATCTGAGCAAATGACCTGACAGGGACAGCACAGAGGGTGTCCTGGGCTTTGGACAAGGGTGGAAGAAAGGACACAGGACCAAAAAACCCCACTTTCTTTCCTGCTGGCATACAGAGCTCAGCCCTCCCTCTCCAGGTAGCATCCATCGCCTTGCAAAACATCCAAACGCCAGCCAAGACAGCCTTCAAATACGACTATGTGACTACATTTTCTACAGTATCTTTCATAAAGCAGGTTATTATTTTTCTGGCAACTCACTCATGAGCTACTGAGCAACAGGCAGGTTTTCCTTTTTGATAGTAACAGCTGTACATTTACGACCAAAGCATATCGATTCCATCTCCGCATCACCCAAATTCGGTCCTTTTAATAGAGGTTTTGTTGTTGTTGTTTTCCCCAGCATATCAAGAATGTCTCTTTTAAAATATATCTAGCTTGTTCGGTATCATGGATGGTCTATTTCTCTGGCAGTAAAATATCCACTCTATCATCAGGTTCCGAGTTGAAATCAATCCAGAAATACAATGTTAGCTCAATAATGACACACTTCAGTAGAATAAAGCACTGCTTACCTCACTGTGAGCACAGTGAGCGCTGTGCCCAGTCACCTATTTGGAACCCATTACTCCCTATAATCAAGAGCACAGCTGGTCGGGGGGCTGCTCTTTTCCCGTTCTACATGGGAATACACATGATCTCACCACTCACTCCCTTTTAAGCTCCTGTGGATATTTGATGCTCAGCTACAAGGGTCGCATAATGGAGGCAATGCATCTTCACTGAAGAAAAATGACACTCCGAATAAGAAGACTAAACCAATTCATCACTTAATGCAAAGCGTTATTGTGCTGCAACCAGAGCGTCGCAGCGGGATTGATTACAAACAAGATGACACCTCCCTATGGACTGTCTGCTATATTATTATAAATAAATACCCATTCATTTTGGAGTCTGTATTACTGCAGAGGATAGATTATACCTCAGGTACACAGTAAATATCCCATTGAGTGCCATGTCCCTTCCTCGCCAACAAATGAGTTTTGTCTCACATAATACAGTTTCGTAAACAAGATAAGGGAACAGAGAAACACCAAGAGACGGAGAGATCTCCAAAAAGCTCAACTGATATTAAGGAGCTATTTCCATGAAGGACACGCTAAAAATTCAGCGCCTCACTGTTAGAGGGGAGCCGAGGACAGCAGGCAGCTGCAGAAGGCTCATCTTTGCTCCTGAAAGGGAACAAGCCCTAAAAAACTTCCCGAGTCCTCCAGACATCACGGAGACAAAAGCAAACCCTTCAAACTTCCAGTGGCTCATGCTAACCAGCTCTAATGAGGCATGCCAGAGCATTCAAAAAAATAAAATAAGCAGTTTAAAAAGCTGTGTGCTGAAAAGTGAGCAGCCTGGGAGAAATCTGGCTTGTCTTCATCTCCTTCCTTCCTCTGCCTGCTGAGCCATCATCTCTGGGTGCCACCAGAGTACTCCCTGCCCAGCACAATCAAGACACCTCCTGTTCTCCTAAGTGAGACGCGGATGCTCAAATATTGGGCCACAGCTTGACAACCACAAGAAGAGCTGGCTAAAGGAATGCTGTGCCAAATACACACTATTTATTGACCATTTCTCCTATTTACCCTAGGAGCTTTAAGCATTCTGCACCCAACAGCAAAATGATCACCTTCATCTCTGCTCTCAGTGCCTGTGCTTGGGACAAAGCAAAGCTACCCTTGTAACCCTGCGGCTTCAGCAGATCTTGTCTGCAAAAAGAAATACCATCTAATAAAATCTATTTGCTTTTCCCCTCATTTTTCTTTTCACTGGCTAGATTGCCAGACAAATCTATGGAAGCCAGCTCAGAAAAGATCCTCACCCAGATCCAGCATTTTGCACCTAGCCCTGATACTCACACCTTTCATCCCTTCTCCAAATTAAACAAGTGAAAACCTTTGAGATGCATTTGATTTGGGCTATGTCAAAAAGAGAAAAAAAAATCCTCAGCCTCCCTTCTACAAAACAAATACAAATCGTCCCATTTCACAGACAAGGAGGATGAAAAAACAACCAACAGATTGGAGCCAAACAGAACGGAAGACGTTGCAGAAAAGCAAGGGAATCATCCGGATTTGCAGCTGCAGAAGCTTGTGCCTTGCTGTCACTCCCCAGGAGGCCTCACACACGTGGGAGAACAGCTTTGAAAAGCAACACTATTATTTGCTAATGTTGGTATCAGAATATAAAGTGGAAACAAAAGCGGTATTTCTTTTTCTCCCCTCTCCCTCCTCTCCTTTTTGTATTTTCCTTTTCTTCACCAGTGAACAAACACTTCCCTGCACAGGCACAGAAAAAGTGAAGATAATCAGGTAATTTTCCATCTCCAATCAAAATGGCAACTTTCCCTTTGATTATAAATTCCAAATAAAATGAACATTGTTCCGTTTCCTTTGAATGTGTTACGAAAAGCAATTGCCATTTTTCAGTCGCATCTGCCACCTTCCTCCCTACACATTATTTTCACTCCAGGCCTTTCCAGGGATGTTTCATAAAAGCATTAACTGATGACACGGAGCTGCTCTTTCCATTTCTCTTTCAGTTTCACAGAACCCTACAGACCTCAGTGAGGATGATTTCAAGCCATCATGCTGGTTACTATACCCTCAGTCTCCTTTTTTCTGTGTAAGAGAGACCTGTTTTGGAAAGACGAAGCGTAAAACCCGGTGCTACCAGGCACCCTTCAGCTCCCCCTCCCCACGGGGCATGTCCTCCCAGCCCACAGCTGGTATTTGGGGCTCCATGGTGCCCTTCCCAAGATTAAAGAGGAAAGAGGACACAAGTTCAGAGGTTGCACGGCTCATTGCACTACTGCAGAAAGTCCCCCTGCAGCTCTTCTGCACTAATGAAAGCAGAATAGGAAAATTTTGCTAATACGAGAACAGAGACAAATTGTAGTAAAACACAAGTGCTTTGTGTCCCTAAACACAACTCAGAAACAGCCACAGAGTTTCCATTAGATCCAGGATTTTGCTTGCATCCCAGTAAACAAAAAAATACGAGCCACCATACTTCATCACTTGGTCTGCAGCGCCATCCTCAGGGATTCGGGACCTGTTCTCCGCTCCACAAAGCAGACAGCTGAAGGGCTGAAGGAAATCAATTGCATCAGACATACATACAAGGGGGTGTTATTCAAGCACACACATCCCATCCTGAATGGGTAGGACCACTTGTCAGAGCTGTATCTGGGTGGCAGTGTTGACTATTCCCAAATTCCACAGCGTTTAAATGCCAGATCATCTAAGGGAGCTCGATAAGACCAGCTCAGGTTCTTCCTACATATATTGGCCAAATCACAAGAAAAGAGCAAACAACACCCTGCATACGCTCTCTGCTCTGCACCCACAGCTGACGTACGGCTCAGCAGAAGGGAGAAGGGTGGCAGAATCAGTCCACAGCCAGGTAAGGGAGATGTAACACCCAGGTGAGACCCGAGTAGCCCACTTGCCTCTCTCTCAAGAGCATCTCTCCCTGTGGCAGGTCACCCTGCATCCTGGGAAGACCAACCCCGCTGCAGCACCCTCACTCACTGGGCAGGGGAGTGAGGACCCCGGGGTTTGCACCTTACAGTTGCACACGTATCAGTGTAATGCACAAGGGTGCATGCGTATCACCGCTTAGGGGAGGAAAAAAAGGCCACATAGTAAAACCAGAGAATCACTATGGCTGGAAAAGACCTTTAAGATCATCAAGTCCAACCATTATCTGTCTCTACTAGGGTTGCTAATTTACCATAACCTTAAGCACCACATCTAGATGGCTAAAAAAAAAAAAAAGGCAGATCTGTCACAGCAGTGTGCTTATACACTCCATTGCCTGCCAAACCAAAAAGAAGTAATATTCCCAGTTTAGCAAAGCCCAGTTCTCAAACTCTCTTCCAAATGAAAATCTTTAAGGAAGCAAATTCTGTAATGTCAAGGATACCTGCGACACTAAACTTACACCAGATAGTAAGTAAAAAGTACCCAAAGCCAGATTTGCCTTACCAGTTCTGCCTAAAGCACTATCTATTAGTACCATAAGTAACTGGCTGAAGAATCCTTAGAATTGACTTCAAACCTGAAGGAAAGGGAGAAGGAAGAATGACATTGTGCCACGCAAGAAATATTTATTCTTTCCAGCTAGGGCAGCACAAACATGGAGGATAATGTAGCCAGCAAAATCTACCCGCTGCATGCACTCATTTCTTTATAGTCTGTTCACTCTGCTAGCTTAATTAAAGGGTTTATTAAAACTCACCACAACCCAGAAAGAATATTTTTTAGCAAAGAAACTCCAGAAACTAGATGAAAAATGTTCCTTCCTTGCAGTCAGTGGACTTTTTCTTATTTACTATTATTCTCAGTCTGTGCCCTGAGAGAAAGAAGCTTAAAGTACACTCAGTCCTACCACCTGCACCTTGCAAAGGCAAGGACAGAAGGCGTTGAGACGGCCACCAGCCTCCTGCACCTTGCTTTGAAAGGTCTTTCATTTTCCCAAGCAGCACTGAATGCCTCTTGCAAGCTGTAGCAGAATAAAGAAGAGGAAAACCTTCTTATTTTGGAGATAACTGAAAATATGTTTTTCAGTCACACACTCTTTCCAAATAGCTTGCCTTTTTTTTTTCCCCCTAATTTAATCATTCTGCCAGCTTCTGAAATTCTCTGTATAGACAGTGACATCTAGTGAAGGAAAACTGAACTTGTGCAGACACGGGGGTGCACCTGCCAGAGCTGAGATGGGGATTTGGAAACGCTGGAATGGAGATCGCCAAGGGTCTCTTGCAAAGAAGGCTGAATTACAACCCAGCAGAAACTCTTTTTTTCACCTAGCAATAAAAACCAAGCGCCTGCAAGGCACCACATTTCACTTGCCTGGGAAATAAAAAACAAGATCGAAAGCAAGGCTGAGTTTACAGGACATTTCTGATTGCCAGAGGGGCTGCCAAGCACTGGCTGAAGCCCACCAATGCGTTATATTATTATACCTGTGACAAGGTATATCTGCAGCTGCTGCAGTGCCAAAACACTTGGTGGCGACCCCAGGCTTTGGACCCCAGGCAGCGTAAGGAAACCTCTGTCCCCATGATTGCAAATATTGGAGTAAATATTTTGGGGAAGAAGCATGGGATAACTTGAGTGGTTGTTGTGGAGTGATGAGAACCTGAATGTTTCTCAGTGCTGCTATTAAAAAGCCACATCCCTCTCCAGCCTGCAGCCTCGCAGGTCTCCCAAGCACCCGGCTTGAAACCTGGTGCACAAACAGCTCTTAATGAGCCTCATGTCTTTTTCTCACATTGGAAGAAGTATTTCTGACAGCAGAGACATGCACATTTGGGACAAAACAGAGCAGGTCAGCTCTGAGCTGGCCAACAGGCAATAGTGCCCAGAGAGACTCGGTGGGGGAGCTCAAGCGCTCAGCATCACAATTACCCTGAACATCAAGAATGGCTCTGCCTGACCTCTTCTGCGAATATATGCCCCCTGAACCTGATGAATTAGTGATGGAAATGAGAAACAGATCCCATCTCTGCCGTAGGTCCCTCTCACACAGGAGCAAAGGTCCAGAAGAGGAGAGCGCAGGCTCGCAAAGCCAGAGGGAGGGCTGAGGTATGGACAGCGCTCCCAATGCCCACCTGGGAGGCCCCTGCCTTCAAACCACAGCCAAGGTGGTGGACACCAAAAGGAAAAAAAAAACAAAAAACCAGCCGGCAAATTCACCTGCAGCAGATGCTTGATTTGTCACCAACACAAGGAGGTGCTCGTACACATCCTATATCTCTCTCAGCGCGTGAGTGAATGAAAGGAGCTAAGTCTACATGGAAGCAAAACACCAGGAACAGGTCAAGGGGAGTTACTGCAAGGGGGGAAACTCAAAAAAGAAGAGGGAGATGAGTCAAAAGAAAAAGAAACGAGCTAAGAAGCAGGAACAGCAGCGCTTCTGAGCACAGGCACAGCTGCTCTTGTGGCAGAGCAAAATAAAGCAGAAGATGTACAGCAATCTTCAGGAGAATCGATAAAATTGTACCTCACTATCTCTGATGTCTGCACAAACAGCCCAGTGAGCACCGTTGGAGGTTACAGGTGGCCAGAGGTGCTGCTGGCACATCTCACCAACTCAAGAAGCCCATTTATTTTTCCAGGGTGAGCCCAGGATCCCTGTACTAGATGAAGACAGTTCTAAGCAGGAGGAGCTGACCTGTGGGCAGCGCTGTGCTTGTCTCAAAGCAACCTGACAGCTGGACAGTAGATAGAAAACATGGAAAAGAGAAACTGCATCAAATGCTATTTGAAACATAAATAGTCCTGAGATCGCAGCAGCCCCGAGCCCGTCACCCAGACCTGCAGGTTCCCAGAACCCCAGCACCTGCAGCTACAGCAACTTCACCTCTCCCTGCAAGCTGCCTCAGCAGGGCATTGGCACATGATGCTGCAGACACTGAATGAGTGACAGTGCAGATAAAAAGTGTCATCATCTTATATTTGATTATTATAAACATATAGCATGGTGGGGGGTTTTGGTTTGTGTTTTTTTTTTAAATAAGCTGCTGTGGAGTTCACCCTCCATCTCAGCAGAAGGCGCTGAAGGACCTGAACAAAATTTTCTGGAAAATGCAGTGCTTAGTAACCAAGGCATTTTGAAAAAGCCCCTGCTCTGCTAAATGCCTACACGTGCAGCTGGGGATCAGCCCAGCTATGCTGAGCTCACTCTCAACCATCTAAACTAAGATGATAGCATAGGTGGGGCAAGGTTTCCTCCAAGAGGAGCGAGGCCATCACAACTTCGAGTGGCACAACCACGCTGTTTCAGGAGCACAATCAAATGGTAACTTCCTACATTTACCAGAAAAGTCAGTATTGCAATTGCAGAAGGTTTGGGAACAACATGAAGTCGGCTGTGCCTACCACCAGCAGCTGGACAGGGTTTCAGGCAGCAGCGGTGCATGGGCTTTTCTGCCTGCATATGTCTGCCTCATACTGTACAAAGAGTAAGAGCTGCCAGGAGTGCTAAATCCTGACTTCAGGCCAGGATGTTGCCCTTGACAGTGCCCTAAAAACTCCTGAGATGGAACAAAAATCAGGCCTTTACTTTGCTGGACTTCGGATCTTGAATTGCACCACAGGAGGGATGCTCAGTTTGGTCACAGATGGGAAAACAGTTGTCCAGGATACATATTCAAGCCTTGATGGAGTCACTAATGATCAACCACTCCAGCTTCAATGCACTCACAAGTGTTTTTCGGTTCGCAGGCTTGCTCTGTGCTGCCCCACTGCAGGACCAGGTCACTGGTCTGCCTCTGAGTCAGCGACCTGTCCTCCTCCCCATGAGCTTCAGTGCCCAGGGCTTGTTGTCCACCTCAGGGGGAATTTGCTGCTGTCCTGGACCCAGGTCAGTGGACAGAAAGTGGATTTAGCCTTGAACAAGGTTCTATTTTCTTGAGGTGAAAGAGTGAAGGGTTTTTCACAGGGTAGTCTCTCCATGTGAAGGACAAGTTGCTCAAAACTGCCCCTCATCTGTCCAACACACAGAAATCCTGAAATTATCTCAGAAGTCTCACTTTTTGGTGGTTGGGGTTTTTTTAATACCACATTCTTGGATCTATTGCATGGCTCTTTCTCTGCCCTCACCTTGTCAGCCACCAAGTGCACAACTACTTCACACGGAGAAGCCAAGGCTGAAAGTCACATAAACACACACCTTCAGTAAGAGCTAAAGAGGATTCTGGTAACTTAACTCTTTCAAAAAGTAGTCCAGACATAGTAAAACCGGTACTTTTTCAGACTATTTGCCACCTCGGAGCACCTCTCTGGCTTCAGAGATCTCCGTAAGTCACACACAACCCCCACCAGCAGGAGATGGAGGCAGCATCAGGTCCCAAAGCCAGATCTGAGCTGCATCGACATCAAGTCCCAGGGTGGTAAAGCGCTGAAACAAGCAAGCTGAAGAGAATTTTGAGGAGACTGATGTACAGCAAAGAAGGGATTCAGTATTTCCCTGAAGCCAGCCATGCCAGGCAGATCAGTGCTTTCATGACAGAGAGATCAGCATCTGACCGTGTCTTTCTCTGTAGATTGTCCCATCATGGCTGGGAATTCACAAGCCTCGGGCTTTGCCAGCTCACCTGCCTGGGGCCAGGGGCTTCTCAGCTACGTGCAACGCAGCGCTCAGAAAGAGTGCAAAGCCCAAAGCCCCATCACATATCCAAAAGGGACCCTCCAATTGCCAGCGGCATAAAGTGCTTCCCAGCCCAAATTTCAGTCTCCCCAACTACTGGCTGAAGCTGGCTGGAGTTGAGCAAAGCCTCCATGCTGGGGAGAACTGGGGCACTTGGCAGGGCAGAGGGCAAAGCACCATCAGAGCCCTGTAGGTAAGTTACAAAGGCCATTGGGGGCCACACCACTACAAGGACTTTTATATAACAAGTGGGGCTGGTGACACAGGGCAGACCTGGATGCCAGCCAGGGCAGGATGCCAGACGGGCAGCAGGAGATGCCGGCAGCCCTGCCTCCAAGGCAGCCCAACCACCGCGCTGCGACCCAACACACCCCCGGGGAGAAAGTCCAACCTCAGACTTGGCTGCAGGCTTCACCACTCCAGAACCTTCATCCCCAGGCACTCTGAGGCTGCAAATATCAGAGAATCTGACGCTCCAGATGTCATGCCAAGGCAAGCTCAGGAATGCCCCAACCTTGCTCCATCCACAATTTTTCAATCTGGACTGAACCTCAAAATCCCGTTCCCGCGACCATTAGAGTTAGGGTTCAGAGAATCAGAGAGCCTACAGCTCCAGGGACACTGGCCATGACATCTGCAGCCTCAGGTCCCTGGAGTTTACCTGAGGAGCACAGTGCCCAACCAAGTATCCTCAGCATTTCTGCATCGAAGACAACAGTTGCATCAGTACCCATCACTTGGTTTTTCAAGAGGAGAGCAGACAGCAACAACGCATCTTAGTACGTAAACGTCCCGTGCACGATTTGCAGAACATATTCCATAATACAGTTACTTAGACAGGACAACTCTGGGACTCTGATTTAGAACCGTTTAAATCAAGCAGGGTCTAAGTATTGCACTCCTACCACTGGACAAACAGCTGAAATTGCTCAAATGGGATGGGAAACAGGATACTGGGGCATCTCAAGGGCTTAGGCAGTCAAGTGGTGGATGGTTGCGTTCCTGGATGGTCCCTATTACACTTCACCTCTCAATTTAAAGCCTGCTAACAAGTAACACAACACACACACACACTGAGATACCCAGGTTTGTTGCAGGTAACACAGTCAGTACGCAGAGATGCTCACCTTTAAAGCCCAGTAGATATTCTCCACCCCAGATCACAGCTACCCAGCTACCCAGTGAGTAAGGGCAGGAGGACAGGAAGATCCTTCACCACCCCTTAGCAATGCCAGGGTGAGGTTGTATAACAATATAATTCAAAACTGTACAAAACCAGAGCTCTCTGATGTTGTCCTTCTCCCAACTTAAAGCTGATCATCTCAGCAAGCTGGAATTTCAGCCCCTGCTTGGAAGTTGTTTTCTTGGTACAGGAATCAAATACATCATTTTGCAATCTGCTAAAAAGGGGAGGAAGAGTGGATCCCAGCCAGATTTCCCTGAGACAGCAAACATGAAGGGAGGAGAGGGTAGGAAGACAGTCCTCTAGACAGCCTGTCACCAAAAATCTGTGCTTTCTCCAACATAATGAAGACACTGAACCAATCTGAGGTCACAGTCCTCCCAAGAGAAATCTATCTGCACCTTGAAGGGGAAGGAAAGAAGGAAGGAAAAATGATGCTCACACAAAGAAGACTTCTTATCTTGTACTAAGATACCCTCACTCCTAAAGCAGTCACTGGGGAGGAGACTGAATCTTCTGCCTCTTGGAGCACGTGACAAAGAGAAGCATTTGCAGAATACCTCTTAACAGGAAGCAGGATGAGCTCTGGTACCAGCTGCAAGGAATGGTGCTAATGGGCAGCCCCAGCCCCCCTCCTCCTGCCCCTAAATACCTATGTGCTGGGAAGTGCATCACCACTGGGAGCTCCACAGGTTCACCAGCTCCACTGATTTGAGCTCTGGAAAAGCATCAATCCACACTATGCAAATCCTGGGCTTTTCATGGTGCTTGCTCCACCTGCTTCCCACTTGCCACACGGTCTCTGCATCCCTCAGGGTTCCAGTACCTGCCGACAGGTGGAGGAACACAGCAGCCCTGCCAGGCCTTGCAGAGCCTGACCTTTCCAGAGTCCTCTGCAAATCCTGTCACCATCTGATAGCTGTTCAGAAGCTACCACCAAAACACTGATGGTCACATTAACATCCTAAATGGACAACATGCCCATTTCTGTCTCTGAAAAGACATCATGGGTTGAATGGAAGTATCTTCCCCTATGTGCCAAATGGAAACAAATTCTCCTCCTCTTCCTCAGATGCAGGTGAGCATGGCAGCAGAAGTGGCTGCAGTGGCTCTAAGGAGAGCTAGTCGCACACCAATTCCCTTTAACACTGCTAGGATTGCAAAAGGAAAATAAAATGGCTTTGCCCAACGAAGCTAGGCAGCAGTTCTTCATTCAAAAAAATTATTAAGTGTCAGAAAGCAGATTTAAAGAGTCACTGAGCAAGTCAAGCCGAAGGCTGGCTGCTGCCTGTGGAAGTCTTGGAAATTTTTGATGCAACAGACAGACACCCCTTAGGCAGACACCTCCTCCTAAATACGAAGTACTTTAATCACCCACACTGCAGCATACGTTCATATCTGAGATGAAGTGACACGCATGTTTATTTAACAAGATGTCAGAAGTGACACTATCATTCCCTCTCTCCTCCTTTGCTATGTGGAAGACTTCACCATCTGCTGCCCAGACACGCTGCTACTCACTTCTCAGTGAGACAGATATTAGGTTAACGTGGCACAGTTCCGCTTTCTGAAATGCTTTTGTCACTGAAACACTTGAGAATTCAGAGCTGAGTGCTTTGGGAATCTATCTCAGCTATCTATGGCAACCCCACCTGTTTTAAACATCCACCCTCTGTCTTGCTGCCACCTCAGGTGAACTCATTTCAGGACAGCCTCTCTCAAACCTATTGAGATCCCTATGTCTGCCACTGAGTCCTTGCTCCCAGCTTCTTCCCAAGTGCCCAAAACCAAGGTGAGGCACAGAGGGGAAAGCAGGCGTGCACTTCCAGCCCCACTGCTTGGGGAGCAAGCATGCCCCACAGCAGGGTGATGGTGGGGAGCCAAAGGGCTCCTGAGGATGTGGCAGAGCAAAGAGGCACTGGGAGTGCAAGGCAGACAGCAGCCACCACTTCACGAGATGGCTTCGCTCATGAGAGAATACGAAGGTGCTGGGATGTGTGCACACCATGAAGTTAGAAACCACCAAGCTCACAGCCATCCGCGCTGCACAGGCAAACTGCCACCGTTTTTTCCTGTTAATCTGCTGTCATATTTCAGTGATCACTGCCCATCCCCATCCCCAGGACCACAGCTTCCTCTCAGATCACTTTTTCAAGCTGAAAATGCTGCCAGAGTTAGGGCAGCAGTACCAAATGCAGCACAAGCACCTTTGTGACGTAGGGATCACAGAATCACCTAGGTTGGAAAAGACCTATAAGATCATCCAGTCCAGCCTTTAACTCTAATCTTCATCACCCATAAGACATATCCCTAAGCACCTCATCTATAGACCCTTTAAACACTTGAAGGGATGGTGACTCAACCCCCTCCCTGGGCAGCCTGTTCCAATGCTGGACAACTCTTCCAGAGAAAAAACTCTTTCTAAGGTCCAGCCTAAACTTCCCCCGGTGGAGCTTCAGGCCATTCCCTCTTGTCCTATTGTTATTGACTTGTGAGAAGAGACCAGCACCTGCCTCTCTACAATGTCCCTTCAGATGGTTGTAGAGAGCAATAAGGTCTCCCCTCAGTCTCCTCTTCTTCAGACGAAACAGCCCCAGTTCCCTCAGCAGCTCTTCCCAGGGCCTGTTCTCCNGTGATCAGCTGCCGGCTGGATTTGTCTCCATTCACCATCAAGCCAGTGTTTTCTCCAGCAATGAGCATGACCATCCAAGCCGTGAGCAGCCAGTCTTTTGATGAGAATGTTTTGGGAGACAGCGTCAAAGGCCTTGCGGAAGTCCAGGTAGGCAACATCCACAGCCTTTCCCTCATCCACCATCTTGTCATAGAAGATCAGGTTCATCAAGCAGGACCTACCCTTCAGAAACCCGTGCTGACTGGGCCTGATCACCTGGTTGTTCTGCATGCGGTGTGTAATGGCACCCAAGATGATTTGTTCCATGACCTTCCCTGGTATCGACACAAGGCTGACAGGTCCGTAGTTTCCGGATGACCAGCTGGGAGGAGCTGCCTGACCAGCGAGGTGGAAGGATCGTTATCCTCAGCTCATTAATGATCCCAAGGTAGAGAAGTTTCTAGAAATCACTGGCTTTACTACATGCTGGAACAATGTTAATCATATGTGTACTCTTTTAATAAGTAACATAGTTCTGCTGGGACTTCCACAGCATTGGAAAAGGATTAACAGTTTGCCCACTGACCAGGATGTTTGAAACTTTGGCACCTCCAGGGTGAGAACAGGTCAAAAAGTTAGAAAAAAGCATTTCTTGCAGTCTGCAGACTCTAGCCCTGACCTCTTCTCTCTGCTTGCTCACTGTTCTGAGCGAGTGGAAACACCAACCAGATGTGCACAGGACAGCTGAGATCACTTTCCAAAGAAATTTCTCTTTTCTCTAAGTCACATGTACTTAAAATTAATTGCATCTTTTGTGTATTTTCAGAAGGATTTTATTTTCCATGCCAGGCTACTAGGACATTTGAATCACCCCAAACAGCAAACACTGATTCATATTTTGGAACTAAATCACGATTCTTTCCAAACCCCTCAGACAAAACAGTAGGTGTGGAAAACAACTTTGTACATTATCAGTAACTTTTGTTTCTTTCAAAACCAACTTTGTTGCTGTCACACTGGCTTGGTCACACATGACTTAGGAAAACCCACACCCAAAACAGCAGAGAAAAGCACATTCAGTACAGCAGGGAGCAGGAAACCTCTCCTTCCTCCTTCTCACAGATCAGGAGGTGGTTTGGCTTAAACCCAGCTACTCGAGTCATCAGAGTAATAAATTGGATTATAAACATATCATAGTTGAGCGCTGAGCTCTCTGGGTGGCGAGCAGCTCCGCAAAACCTGCTGGAGCAGGCGGTGGGAAGCAGTGGCACAGAAGACAAGCAGCCAGCTCTGGGGGCAAAGGGGTTTCTCATGGGACAGGAGAAGCAGAATGAAGAGCCATCAGGCTAAGACACACTTGAAGGTCAGTGACTGCCTCACAGGAGCTGTGGACATGGAGCTCCCGAGATGGGCTCAGCTGCCTCATCTCCTCAGCAGGACCACAAAGTCAGTCAGCAGCTTTCTGGTCACCGAGTCCGTCTGTCAGTGGTGCTGTGGCAGATAACACACCAAACCCTGGGCTACCTATCCCAAAGGCCATTGCCTGTAGAGCTCTTTTTTGCCAAATCCCACCAGGAACAGCAGGGCCATTAGGCTAGCTCATGGACTACTTGAATCACCAACCAGTTTTTCCTTCCAGAAACATCTGGTCTTCTAGAAAGGGGAAAAAAAAAAAAAAAGCTGGTTACAGATCGTCACGCACAACGGGCATGGGAATAAATTCTTAGTCACGAGTTTGCCCTTCTGATAAGGGTGCCCAGACTTGAGAACAGACAAGCCCTGTCAGGCGCCAAGTCTGGTAAGCAAGGAACCAGGGCTCAGAGCCTGGCAATCAAGCCTCTGTCTCTACCACGCAGATTTAAAACGTAGAGGATATGATTCAGAGCTTGAGAGATCTGCAGGGAGTGGTCGCTACGTCTGAAAGCTGACAAAGCCGAGCTCCAGTGCTTCCCTGCACGGCCCTGCGGCTGCCTCTGCCTTGTGCTTCCAGCGCTGGCAGATCTGTCGAGGGCAGGCAGCACAACTGCTTTGGTTTACAGAAAACAAAACTGAAAAAGCTAGCAGGATACTAATTACCTACCCTAAAACGTTCCGTAATTATCTTCTCATTCTTTCGTTATCTTCATTTAAAATCATTACAGTATCGAGCAATTTGCTTAGGGGACGGGTAGATGAGCTTACCTACAGCCAGGGGTAAGTTTAAGCACCCGGCTCTAGGACCCACTTTTGAAACTGCAGCACCTCTATATACATTCCAACTTACTCTCTTTTTTAAAAGAAAAGCAGCGTAGAGAGAAAAACGCTGCCAGTAGACGGCTTGTGGAGACTGCCACCATCCATGCTTTTTGATAATCAAAAAGGAAACCAGGGACAAAGACAGATAAAATCACAGATTAGAGTAGATTAGCACAAGCCTTCAGGGATGAAATCAGGGTGGCTCACAACTGAAATCACTCCGAGCCAAGAGGGTTCAAAGCATCTTAAGCACCTCCATTGTCCTAGAAAGTCGGAGCTCTCATCACATAGAGCATCAACCCACTTAAAGTGAGGAGTCTCAACCTTTCTGATGACACCTGGCATTTGCTTCCAGCCCCAGAAGGCTGGGTTTTAGTCCCCAGAGACATGAAAGCTCCCTTTCCTGAGTACCCCGAGGCGTGCCTGGATGTGTGCCCGACAACAAAAGCAGCCACAGCTTTCGGGGAGCTGAGGGGTTGTGAAATCTCCTTTGCTGGCGGCTTAGAGGCTGCACATCACCCATGAAGGCAGCCTGCAAGTAACTCATCCTGAAGGCACAAAGAAACAGAGCAAAGTTGAGATGTTTTCCAAAAAACTGACTTCTGCTCCGCGGTGGAGCCTGGCGTGTGTTTCTCCCAAGCTGAGCCAATTGCTCTCTCTTGCCTCACTCACAGCTCCAGCGCCCATCTGTGACCGCTGCGAGCCCAGCAGGCAGCGAGCTGGGAAACAACACACGGTGCCTCAATGCCCCGAGGGTGGTATTGGAACACCCAAGGGCAGGGAGCAGCTGCTGGGCCCTATTCCCTGTCTTCCTGGGGAGGGAGAGTCCGAGGGGAGGCATCGAACACACAAGAATATTTCAGGAAACAGCCGTATGTTCCTGGGGAGGGCGCAGGCCCGGGGTGTCCCCCCTGCCACGGGCACTGCCTGGATTGCAGTTGAGGAACCCCGGCTGCCCTGAGCCCCTCAGCGCCCCTCGCCGGGCCGGGGGCACACGGGGAGCGGGCACCACCGAGGGGACCCCTCCGCTATAAGGCGCCGCTCCCCACCCGCGGGACGGCCACGTCGGGGGCACGGCCGTCGGTCCGTCCGTCTGTCCGTCCCCGGGTCGCTGAGGGCGACGCGACCCTGCGCGGACGGGAGCCCCGGGCGCGGCCCCCTCTCAGGGCCCTCCCTCCCCATGCAGGAGGAACCTCCGCCCCCCGCCACCGGGGCACTGAGCCCCACTCCGTGACGTCAGTGGCAACGCAACGCGGCCCTCCCTGACGTCACCAGCCCAGAGCCTCCGCCAGGCGAGCCCATTGCGCGGCGCCGAGGGGGGGGTGTGATGCGGGGCCCGGCCCGGCCCGCACCCCCTGCCCGGCGCTTCCNAAACGTCTCCAGAGAAGGAGACTCCACAACCCCCCTGGGCAGCCTGTGCCAGGCTCTGTCACCCTCACTGCAAAGAAGTTCCTCCTAGTACTCAAGTGGAACCTCCTGTGTTCTAGTTTAGACTCATTACCCCTTGTCCTATCATTGGGCGCCATCAAGAAGAGCCTGGCTCCATCCTCCCAACACTTGCCCTTTGCATATCTATAAACATTAATGAGCTCACCCCTCAGTCTTTTCTTCTCCAAGCTGCCTCCGATGCAGCTGGGATGGAAACATGGAGGTGGCCCTGTAGCACCGTGTGTGGTGGTTCTGTCACATCCCGCTTCTCCGTGCTGCATGGTACCCCCCAAAAAATGGAAGTGAGCCTTTCCTTCTATGGCAGCATCCCTGGGGTTTTGCTCCCCAAGCGAGGGACAGGCAGCAGCAAAACGACAGACAGTGCCACAGCTTGCCTAAGGATTTTGGCGTGGGCTGGGTGACAGGGCTCACTCGGGACCCAAACGCTCCGGGTAACCCCAAATACTCGGTGGGTCAGTGCTGCAAAGGTGACAAGGGGACCGGAGCATCTCTTGTGAGGTCAGGCTGAGAAACCTGGGGCTGTTTAGCCCGGAGAAGACTGGGAGGGGATCTTATCAATGCTTATACAGATCTAAAGGGTGGAGTTCAAAGGGATAGGGCCAGATGCTTTTCAGTGGTGCCCAGTGACAGGATAAGGGGCAATGGGCACGAACTGGAACACAGCAGGTTCTGTCTGAACGTAAGGAAAGACTTGTTTACTGTGAGGATGACGGAGCACTGGAACAGGCTGCCCAGGGGTTGTGGAGCTGGAGCCCTGGAGGCTTTCACAACCCGCCTGGATGTGATCCTCTGCAACCGGATCCAGGCAAACTTGCTTTGGCAGAGGGGGTTGGATGAGGGGATCCCCAGAGGTTCCTTCCACTCCCTACCATTCTGGGTAACTCTTTCAGTGTCCAAATGGGTCAGTATCTATACCTGCTGCCAGAAGCAGGCTGGTGGCTGGCTGAATCGTTCTCTTCTCTTGCAGCGTTGCACTTTGTGTGGGCTGTACTTGACTCATGGTGGGTTTTTTTCTACTAGAGACAGCGTGTGGGAAAAACCCAGGTTACCCTCAGGCAGGCAGCGGCAGCGATGCTAAGTCATCAGGTTCCTACTTGCCTGTACTGTTAAATGATTATGGCCTGTTCCTCATTCTCAAAATGAGACTTGGAAAGTACTCAAGGTCCTGCATATCCCTGAGTGCACGTCCTGCCTGGAGTCCCTGTGAGGACAACACCTTGGCATGCACCACCTTCCTTCCCCTCTGCCCTGAGGCTCAGAGAGGAGCAGTGACATGCTTGCCGGGCTTCTCCTGTTCAGATTCTGCCTTAAGCCACATCCATTGACCAGCAGCTTGCCTCTGACCACTGCTAAAAATGCCTGGAGGAGAGGCTTCTGGTAAAAGCTGGGGCAGTGGCCACCTTTGCTCCAGGTTGGTGCTGGCAGAGAAAGGTGATACGTCCAAGAATTATGCAATATCTGAAGCTGTATTACTCACATGGTGTGTCAGAGATCCACCTTTCCCTTACTGTGCTCGTCTGGGGTTGGGATGAACTGTGTTCATTCCCTGTGGGTGCTGTTACAGGAGGGGTCTACAAGCCAGGCTGGGGTGCTTCTACTCCTTCTGTTGAAGCCAGGCCAGGATGCCAAACGGCAGGAGTGAAGCTTCATGGAGCTTCAGGGAAGAGGAGCATATGTGCCTGTGAGCTGGCAGAGCAGAGCTGATGATTAGAGCACTCATGAGAAAAAGGGTTTCCAGATCTTGTGCCAAGTACTGATTCTGTGTGTATTACTTGGGGCAGGATTTGAGGTTCCCTCCTCTTCCTGCTGTTGCCTGTTGAATGGGCAGCACCTCCCTTGCTGTGACAAGCTCTGTGAACCCCTGTGCGAGGAGAGTCCTGACTCCACTGTGCATCAGACTGGCCTAGGTGCCAAAACTGGGACTCAGGCTTTGAATGCGGGTGGCACATGGCTGTGATCCCACTGCTGTCCCAAACAAGGCTGTACGTGTAGCATGATACCCTGTAGCCTAGGATTTGTCACATGGGGCTGGTGTCTGCCAAGTTTCCCCTAGAACTTGGGTTGCAGGGAGGTCATCTCAGGCTGCTGCCGGCCTCCTCCGGCTGTGGAGGCTGACGCAACTACAGCCCAGGCTGCAGGTGTGGTGGAGCCGTTCATCTGGCAGTGAAGTCCCTGCAGTGGACAAGCTGAGGGCTCTCAGCCAAAAACAGTGCTGGGAGGTGGGAGATGAAAGGAAGGGAAACCAGAATGCTGTTCCCCTTACCCAAAAGGTAAGATCCCTGGCTCTGATAACCCACTGATCTGCCTGCGTGCTGCAGCCCTCATCTTTGAAGCAAAGTCTTTAAAATAAAAATCCACGACTGCTCGTTGCCCGAGGTCTTAGAAGTTCATCTCTTCATTGCTCTTGCTGGATAACGTAAGAAACCTTGAACGTCGTGCTCTGTTCTTCTGAAGTGTAATTAACAGTTTAAATCTTTCCCTTGCTCATACTGTACTGAGGCACCACCCTTGCTGAGAGGAAGGTGCTTTTTATTTTAAGCACCTTGAATAGTAATTGCTGAGCGGGCAATTACTGTTCCTTATTGCAACATTGCACCAAGAGAAGGACATCCATGTTCACCACCCGCTGCTGAAGTGCAAGCTCAGGAGTCCGCTTGTTCCTCTGCACACACCAGCACCACGGTGTCATAGCGCCAGCAGCGAACGTTATCCAAGCAAGTTACAGGTCATTTAACTCGGACTGTAAAGATCTCAGAACGGTGACCTTGTACTTGCCTGTACTTGTGACTTAACACGGACGTGTCAAGCATTGCAAAAATAGCAAACTGATTTTGCGTTTGGAGTTTCGACATTCAGGTTGCTGGTCTGGGCCCTGTTCTGCAGAACAATTCAGTCTGTGCTGTGATGGTTTCAGCACTTCAGGGACAAAGAACTTGTGCAGTTCATCAGTCATCTTAAGCTGGAGTCTTCCCACCGGAGTCCCCCTTCAGCCAAGGGGTCCCCAGGCCAACTACAACACGCCTGAAAGTGTTTCGATTTACAGCCCAGGCCCTCTTTCATCCAACGTTCCCTGGGCTCTCAGAAGACAGCAGTTCTTTTCCTTCCTGCGACATTACTAGCTTTAAAAGCTGTGAGATCTGTGCTGCAGCTGGGCTGTGGCACATCCTGTGCAGGTTTGGCTATGCCTGACCCCCTGCAAACAGCTGGATACCCCATGAGCCTGGGTGACGATGAGATTTAGACGTTCTGGCTTTGCTTGTAGCTTGGCAAGTGCATGACTGAACTTAGACTTCATCCAGCTGTAACAGATGTAAGCTGCTCAGAGCTTTAGGGTAGGCTGTTGGCTCCAGATGCACAAAGCTTGTCCCTTTCAGCATCCTCCCTCTGATTCAGGTAAAGCCATGAGCAGCCTGGGCTCTCGCTAATGGCTTCTTGGAGCAGAAAAAACCCCTGTTGTTCCTTTGGAGAGCCCTGCGTGAGCCATGTTCGTCCATGGGATGGGCTGTGCAGAAGGCACCGCCTCCATGTGGGCTTCCCACCACCTGGCTAGTGCTGTGCCACAAGGGGAGGGCAGGGGGGTGCACTTGGGGGGGAGGGCTCGTGGCTCTACTTGGCTGCTGACGGCATCCCTGAGGTAGCAGAAAGTACCATGTGTACTTCTCCAGTTGCAGCGCTTAACTGTGGGTTGTACCTACTCCAAAAATAGGCGAGGAGCTCCCTGTGGAGCTTCCTTTAAAAGCTGTATTGATTTCTTTGGGTTTCTGCGTGGCTGCCTGGCAGCTCTGGTAGCGTGTAAGCTGGACCCTTCTGTAACCTGTACAGAGCAGGCTTTTGTTCCTGCTCCTCATCCTCTCACAGCCGTTTGGGGGTCCTGCTCAGTCAGGGATTTCATGTTTGGGCTGCTTCCTTCACTGTCAAATGCAATTTCTTCCACTGCACTTGGCTTCTTGACAAGAATTGTAAACGAAGATTGCAGAAACTGAGACACTTTAAACACAGTTCTCCTAGAAAGACATTGATGCTTGTGAGCCCAAGCTCACATCCCAGTTCAAGGAACTCCTGGTACTTAAAAGCTTTGACTAAAAAGATGGAGATGGGGAGAGACATCCTACAGTAAAACTTCCAATTCACAGCTTTCTTAGCCCTGTTCAGAGGCACTATTCCACTGGCTTACACATGCAAAACATACACTAAAGTAGGCATTATTTTTCAGTATCCCTAGAAGTACCCGTTTTCCTAAAGACAAGGACACGATGCTTCTGCTGCCGGGTATTTCTTTTCTCTTTTACTCCTTCTAAGTATGTTTATTGAACTGTTAGGGTTCCCATCTTCCTGCCTTCCCCTCTGGCCAGGTCTGTCACTATCATATGTCTGTCACGACTGGTAATGCTGCAGTTCAGGCTCGGAAAGGCTGAACACGTGAGTGTGTTGGGTAACACCCCAACTTGCTGCAGGACGCCAGATAGCAAGTCTCGTCTGGTTTTAAGTAACTCCAAGGTACAAGTAAACTTCCCCAAAAGCTTCTGTGGGCCAATGGCAACGCACCAGTGAAGTTCTTTTGCTTGAGGTTACCTTTGCAAAATTCATTCAGAGTTGGGGCACAGCATGAAGGTGCGAGTAGCTGAAGGGAGAAAGGAGGGTGAGGAGAATGAGGGAAGGGGTGTGAAGGGAAGGTGTAGAGAACCCCCTCTTTTTCACTCTCCATCCTGAAATCTAAGCCAGCAGGAGTATCTGGCTGCTCTGCACTCATAAAGACATTGCTGCTTTTGGGGCGAATGAAGCTGTGATCAGAGATTCCTAGAAAATACGAACCTGGAGGCATCCCAAATAGGCACAGGGTAGCAGTGTCTTAAACCAGGCTGTTTGTATGCCACCGAGGTCAGCAGCCCCTGATAATAAGCAAAATGTGATGAAACTGTGGACAAAACTAACCCTACCTCTGCATCCCTCTTGCTTTATATCTCGGCTTCAGGAACAGCCTTCTGTGCAAACCACAAATTGCTGGCACTGTAACAAGGTTATCGTTAAGGCACCTGAGTGGTGAGAAGAGTCCTGGTAGGCATCTCTAACAGTTTTTTTCCTTTCCAGTGTGTTCCATGGGAAACAGCACCAGCCGGCTCTACAGCGCGCTCGCCAAGACGCTGAGCAGTGGGGCCGTGTCCCAGCACCAGGACTGCCTGGAGCAGCCGGACTCGGCACGGCTGGATCCTATAGACCCCAAGGAATTGCTGGAGGAATGTCAGATTGTTCTGCAAAAACGGCCACCACGGTTTCGGAGGAACTTCGTGAACGCGAAGGAAAACACTTCCAGTAACCACCGCCCCATCCGGGTCATGCAGTGGAACATCCTCGCCCAAGGTAGGAGCTGTCTCTGAGCTGTGGCCTTGAGGTCAAAGGCAGCAACAAAAACCTTTGAATGGAGATGTATCCACATAGTTAGGCATGTGTGGGACTGGCAGAGCTGAGGGGGAGAGGTGAATTACGTGAGGCACAACCGCCCGAGGGTCAGGAGGAAGATTTGCAGCACTTGAAATAGTGGCTTGCCTTCCATTCTATAGGAAAGGAAAAAAAGGTCTCTCCTTGCAGCTGTGATGCCAAAGGTAGCTCTGAATGCCTGTCTTAACTGAACACAGTATATCTGAGAAGCTGCGACCCATCTCTTTTAGATAGTTGTTAACCCCCAGAAAAGACTCATCCTTCCCTAAGTTCTATTCTTTGTAAAGCTTCTCTACAGTTTTCCAGTTAGTTTATTGGAAAACTATTCAGGCATTCAGATCTGTTATGGGAATTCTGAATTCTTCAAAATATTTTTAATTGATTTTTTTTTTTTTCCTCAGACCCCTAAAATCAAGGCTATAAATTGACTTGCGCAACAGCCTCACATTAAAATCTCTTCAGGTGGGAAGTGCCCCCCAGTAGGGACTGCCTTAATGTTCTGCAGTTAAGTCACTCCTATCCTGCTGGACTTTTTGTTAGGCTTAAGCTGTGGAAGCGCTTGCCACGGTGTAGTGACTTTTGGGAAGAGGGTGAAAACGTCTAACTTATATCTGTAAAGGGAACTTCATTTTTTTGGAGAGACTCCAGTGTTCTGAGAAGGGGTTCTCGCACCCATTAGCAAACCTGGCACACCCTGCAAAGTCAGCAGTTGCTCCTGAAAAACCCATCACCTACCCGTAAACTGATGCACAAGCATTTTACAAAGAAGGCAAAGCATTGCAAAAGCCTCATGCCACTTCCCATTACAACCTCTCACATTGTGACACTCCCTGCTCTCCTGCAGGGCTGCGAGCAGCCACCGGCAGCTGCAGGGTGGCCACTGCCTCCCAAGAGCAGAGCCTCGCCCCTGGCCTCTGCAAAACCTGGAAGAAGACAGCTCATTATAGCTATCAGGAATTACTTCTATGTTTTTTTTCTTCCTCTCCCTGCTAATTTCAGCTCTTGCAGAAGGCAAAGACAACTTTGTTCAGTGCCCCATGGAAGCTCTGAAATGGGAAGAGAGGAAATGCCTCATCCTGGAGGAAATCCTTGCGTACAAACCTGACATCTTGTGCCTGCAAGAAGTCGACCACTACTTTGACACCTTCGAGCCACTCCTCAGCCGACTCGGCTACCAGTGTACTTTCTTCCCGAAGCCATGGTCCCCGTGCCTCGACGTGGAGCAGAACAACGGGCCGGATGGCTGCGCCTTGTTTTTCACCAAAGATCGCTTTGAACTCGTCAACAGCGCGAACATCCGGCTAACCGCCATGAAGCTGAAGACCAACCAAGTGGCCATAGCTCAGACGCTGAAGTGCAACGAAACTGGAAGATTGTTCTGCATTGCCGTCACTCACCTGAAAGCCCGCACTGGCTGGGAGAGGTTTCGGTCTGCGCAAGGGTGCGATCTTCTCCAGAACCTGAAGAGTATTACCCAAGGAGCGAAGATCCCTCTGATCATCTGCGGAGATTTCAACGCAGAGCCAACTGAGGAGGTCTACAAAGAATTTTCCAACTCCAGCCTCAACTTAAACAGCGCGTACAAGCTGCTGAGCCCCGACGGGCAGTCAGAGCCCCCGTACACCACCTGGAAGATCCGGCCCTCGGGAGAGTGCCGGCACACGCTAGATTATATCTGGTATTCCCAGCACGCCTTGAACGTGAACTCTGCCCTGGGCTTGCTGACTGAAGAACAAATCGGGCCCAACAGGCTGCCATCGTTCCATTATCCTTCCGATCACCTGTCCCTGGTGTGTGACTTTAGTTTTAACCAAGACCCCGACAGACTGCTGTAACACGTTGGAATGCCACCTGGTATTGCAGTGTCTTAACTCACCACTGTTTTATTTTAGAGAAAACTTTTGAAGCTGGAAGCTATTGAAAGGTGAGGAAATGCTGTTGATTAAAGATTATTTTGGGCCCTTGTTTGGGGTTACACTTGCCATTCAGCGCTCATTAATCCCAAGCCTCCAAGAAAGGAGTCGGTGTTCCCATTGTGGCGTTCTTGCCCTGTCAGGGTTTGAAAACCGGAAGGCAAGTGAACTTTATCCTCTCACTAACCCCCGTGTTTAAGGATTTAATCCTCTAATGAATGTGGAGGCCTTAGTATTTAAATCAAAACACTCGCGTTTGTAAAACAACTTGCCCTGACAGCATGCTCATTTTATTTATTTCATGTTAAGCTTGTGCAAGTACCAAAGGGAACGAGGCTCGAATGCTTGGTGAGATTCTCTTAAACCTTTTTCTGTTGCAATACAAAGGAATTTTAATGCAGTTCAGACATGAACAATCTACGCTCATCTTAGTGTCTTCTCATTTTCACATGATTTGAGATGACAATTTCATTACAAGTGAATGGGTAATAGCGCAGTGTGAGAAAGGCCCCCTTCCAGTAAGACAAGTGAGGAAATAGAGGCTAAGTACTCTACGTCATGTAGTGATATCCTCACATTTCCAGATGAATGTGCATGTGTCCGTTACACACCTATGGCCTGTAGGTACGTACACACAGTGACAGTTACCTTTGTCTCTTCTGTGCTTCCCTCCAGGGGACACACGTACCCAGGGAGCATTTCCTCCTCTGCTTCGAGCATCACTTTTCTACACGATTTCAATTTGTAGTCCTGTCAATCTTGCTGTTTCAGTAAAGGGCCAATCTTTGTGTTGAAAGACTTTCTTTTATTTATCTTCAGAAATTAAAAGCTACACTGGAACCTGTTAGAAGATAAAAATTTATTTATTGAGAGAAGTTCGTGATCCTGCATCTGACTTGAAATCATAGAGCGACAGTGTTCAGGAGCCTCTTTCTGCGGCCTGGCTGAGCATCTAGGCTACAACAGAGCCGCGTTAGCATACGAATGCTTCTGCGTGGAGCCGTGCTCATTAGTATGATACAGGCATTGCGTGTGTGGATTGTAAAGTTGCCATTATGATGGAAAATGAGGTAGGGAGAGAGAAGGGAAGAGAGACTACAGGTGGAAGTTGGGCTGATGTTTAGATAGCTGGGATAGACAAGGCAGAACAAATAAAGCAGTACTTCCATGTAAAGTGAGACCCGCAGTAGTAACCCTTAAATGTTCCAGGTGTTTATTAATAAAAGTCTTTGGAAAAAAAAAGTAATGTCTCTGCTGCCATCTTTCTCCTTTCCCTATCATAAGTAGGTGATCTGTCTCAACTAGTGATTGTTCAAGCTTCACATTAGGAATTACCTTTAGCGACATGAAGCTGCTCTCTCCCTTAGCTCAGGATGAAGCCTAGACCCTGTATTACTGCAAGGATTACTCTTTCCAACAGTGGTGTGGAGCTACAGACCATGCGAGTATTCCTCCCTGCAGGGGGCTGAACACGCCTAACAGAGCTGGCTCCTCACAAGAGGCAACTCTATTTGTCACTTTCTTTTAAAACGTCATTCAAAGAGCAAGAAGTGGCACAGGTACGTGCTTTACACAGCCCATAAATTATTGTACTTGTGCTGGTAAGTGAAGTAGAGTCTGGCACTTGGAAGTCCCAAATTCCCACTCAAACACACTCCCTTTCAGGCAAATGAAGGAAGTGCTGGGTTGCACAGCCCTAACACGCTCTCTGTGTGTTCATGACACTTGCAGGATGAGAGCGATGACCTGATTCCAGGCAGAGGAGCTGGGGCCCCTCTAACCAGCCTGGGATGCTGGACTCCTAGCAAGTGTGGATTTGAAATTCCCTAACAGAAAGAAATTTACAACCAAGGAGCCCAACTTCCTTCATGCTTGTGCCAGGCAGATGTGACTTAACTCCTGCCAGCCAGGGCCTCCTTCAGCTGAAATTTCAGGAAGAGCAAATCTTTCTTGTGTCTCTGGAACCCAGAAGGGGTGGCTCCTTTGGGAGAGAGTCTGGGCCAGAGGCGAGACGCTCGTAACACCCCACAGACCAGCAGACTTTTGAGTGTCCCTGCCGTAAGCATTTCATACTGGCTAAACTGAGACAGCTTCCTTGTCACGGTGCTGGCTGTCCTCGATTGCTCCCTGAGGGGGTGAAATGCACTGCTTCTCCTTTAGGGTTGTCTTCTCTTAGGTTCTTCCCTCAACTGGTCTTTGCAAGGAGGAGAAACAATACAATTGCCCGTTAATAGGGGTAATCTAGTCCTTTGTAGCTAAACACTTCTAAAAACAACACCACAACACAGACCTATGGGATGGTACCTTTAATAAGTCAAATCTTTACTCAGCTACCACAAAAAGTCTCACCTGAAGCTGAGGTTTCCATTCAGACCCTTTCGGCAGTTTCCAGAAGAAACTACGCTTGTGGTAGAAAGCTGTGACTTGAGAGCAAGGATAATGCTGTACTCAAATCTGTATAAGCAGCTCGGTTCTCCTAAGGACAGCTGAGGGTGTCCATCAGTGCGGTACCGTGTCACGGCTGCCAGGGCACAGAGCCATCGCACCCATTGTGGCAGGCTTTGTTTACCAACAGGAGCTGAACTAGCACAGCTACAAAACTCCCACCGTCACTCTCCCAGGGTGATGACATTTGGTATCTGGAAGATTCTTGCACCATTTTCCTCAGAGCCTTGCTTTCAGCGCTAACGCTCCCACAAAAGAAACCGAACTGCAGGGAAATGGCACGATTCGTGTGGTATTTGCATCATCGCAGAGCTCTTCTGAAGAGGAAAGGGTTGGGATTCTTATTTCACCCTGGACACGTGACAGGAGATGTTCACTGCTTCATGTCCTTAAAGGGCAATTTTGAAGGCGAGGGGAGGGTGGAATAACTGTGAGAAGACTGGGGACCCTCCCCCCTCGATGGCAATTCTTAACATTATCATACTCAGAAAATCACACACCCCTGCTACAGAGCAATAGTGAACCCTTTCTGCTGTATTTTAATAAACATGATGCAGAAATTAACCGGTTATCTCCCAGTCAGCTCACCTTTTTATTCCAGCACTTGCTATAAAATATATTTTTGCATACAGACTCATATGAAAAAGTGAAGTGTTGCTCTTGCTTTGTTTTATTCAGCCAAAGGCAGATCGGCCAGCGCTGAAATGTTTTTGCAGGCTACAGACACCAGCACACTAAGTATTTTTCACAGGTAGAAGCAGGAAGGTTTTAACTTTTTTCCCTATGCAGCAGTGTGACTCTTACAGGAAAAATAACCTCAAAGGTCTTCTTGTAGCTGTCTGCCTTATGAGAACACCAAAGCTAAAAAAAGCCTCGACAGATCCCTCACTCTAATCTTGAATAAAAGCTGCGTCAGGGAGAGTTTACCCTCACCCTCAAGCTATATGAGGGAAGAAATGACCCACTTACTTAATTTGCTGAAAGGCAGAAGCCGTTGCAAGCTTGTTAAAACGCTATCTCTCTAGGAGAACAATTAGATCAGAAGCAAATAGCGTCACCCGGATCTCCTTCACTTAATAAGCTTAATAATACCTGCTATTTGAGCTGTCTCTGAGGCAGAAATTGAATTTAGGTTGTTCTGGCTGTGACAATCTTCACACATAACTGAGGTTCCTGCCACAGGTCTCACGGCACAAACTGAGACTTCAGGCACCACGTCCCTACTTTCTCATCAACTCTTGACTGCCCCTGGCTCACTGATCCTTGATCAGCTTAGGTGTAATTCTCGAAGTCCTAGAGTTGATGAAATCAATTAGCAGAGGATCCCAAGAGCTCAGCCTTCCCTGCAGCATGCTTTACCGACATCACTTGAGTTGTGGCCAGGCACAGAACTCTTCACTAAGCGAGATGGATTTTGTCCAAGAGACAGGAACAAAACCAGCAGTGTCTGGGATGCAATTCTCCTTTCAACTTTTCTTGTCACAACCCAGAAATTTTGATATTCATAATCAAAAGTTGTTCTGCAACTCACAGTTAAGATTTTTTTCCAGTGGATAACACAGCATTACTCTATCCATCCTACAACTTGCAATAGCAGTTACTTGAAAAATATTTGTATCTATAAAATCAGTGACACCATGGCTGTAGAAGTCTCAATGCCTTCTGTATAAAGTGTGTTCACTTCACACTGTGTTTCACTCCACTACCACAGCTAGAAAAGTTACTGTGTGCCAAGGAGGAGTTACGCCTGGACCCTTCTACTACAGCCACCAGCTTGAGTTGTAAAAGCCAGTCCCGCTTTCACACAGTGACAAAGTAATGAGTTTTGCAACAGGATTCCAAAAGCCTAGGAGTACAGATAGATCCCAGCTTCAATGTTTTACTGTCCCTTTGTCCACTTCAGGTGTTACACACAAACCTGACCAAAGCTCCCTCATCCTGAGGCCATGTCCTCCAACACCACCAGTAAAAACACTTCTTGCCCACAGAGTAAGTAATTACGTTGGCATAAAGCAGCACATTGAAGAGCAAGCTTGCGCAGACCTTGAGAACGATCTGAGACTTTGGGTTACAGGTGGGAATCTTGCCTCTCTGACACTGAGCTGCAGAAACCCCCAGGGAGAAGGTACCTCCTGTAAGCAGCACGGCTTGTTACCTAGACACAGAGGCACACATGAAAAGGTTAACAGAAGGGGTCTTCGGTGTGTGAAGCCAGGTTAAGTACCCTTTCTATGTCAGTTACAGCGCATCCTCATACAGATTGAGACTCTTGAAGCACTTAAATTTCTGATCAACATCCTGATAAACATGTGTCTATCATCGGGTGGCCAGTGGAGAGAGCTGAAAGACCATTGCCAGCTCTGTGACAAGAAGCAGCACCACCAGCAACAGCAGCGTCTCGGAGCCTGGCTGTGAGCTGCCTGTCTCACCAGCAGCGGAGACGTGCGCGCCTTCATTCTTTCCGTTTTTGCCATTACATGATATAGCCTTGGCTCTAATTTAAGAGGAGGAGGTCATCAGCTGGAGATCCTTATCTATTTCCAGAAAGAAAGTTTGTCCTCATTTGACTTCCAGTGTACCTAAATTAGGTGTTGGAAAGGTCTTAACTAGAAATACTCCAGAGATAGATGTTTCAGGCTCTGAGACACAGCATCTCTTTCATACACCATTAAATAACAACCATTTAGAAAAGGGTTTCTTACAGAAAAGACTTACAAAAATGGGTTTAAAAATGCCATTACTTTTCTCTCTTCTTGTCTTCTAGCTCCTATTTGTTCTACCTGCCTCTCTTTGCACTGCCCCATTTCCCTTTACCCAGAAAATCAGTGCTTCTCAGACTTCCAAACTCGCCAGCCCATTGCTCTCCCCCTTCTTCCCTTCCTGTCCTACCTTTTTGTTTGCAACCTAAATCCTCTTCCTTCTCCTGCATTCCCTCCTGTGAAAGTGTCCTTATCCTCTACCCCAGCTCATCTCTAAGAACCTTTGCTTCTCCGGGTTAACTGCTTGTGGGAGGCATTTCTGCCTTTTACACCACACTTTTTTACCTACTTCAGCTTGTTCTTTCTTCAGCTCTGCTTCCCTGCTTAGAGTATGGGAAAGAACCACTTTATCAGAAGACTTTGCAAGTTCTTCAAATGCTGGACTGGCTGTATGGAGCTACTTACGCGTTTCTTACCAGTCTAAGGGAAGAACAGGGCTTACTGCCAGCACTCCAGAGGTAACTCCTTTTTCAGTCATTAAAAGTTACAGGGGAAAAGAAAATCAACTCCAATATAAGTATTTAATTCTGGTCTCCTTTGTCATCACCTCAGTTCCAGATTTCTGTTAAAATTGCTCCTCCAGGCATGAAGATCATTAGACTTAGATGGTCATTTCGACTTAAATTATTTCAAGATTACCTAAGTTCGTGCTCTCCAGGGCATCTCAACAGGAATTCTGGTTGCTACTGGGCACCTGGCTACTCACAAGCTGCTTCTCTAGTAATGGCTGTACCAGAGACTCCAGGAACTGTGGATCTGTTTGGTGTCCCCATGAACACAGGGTAAGCTGCCCTGCATCTATTTTAAGCAAAATTCTTGCACATGAACTACAGCTATGGAGCAAGCTGTGTACTGCGTGTTCTTACCCAAGCTTTACCCCATAATGTATCATGATACCCAGAACTTCAGTGCAATTATAAATGGAAAACCTGTTTAGATACATAGTCAATTCAGGAAAAAAAAAACCCAACATTTCCCTAAAGTCATGTATTAGTGCTGAAGCCAAAATAGTAACAGTTGGAAACGGCAATGGCAACACCAAAAGGACCATCAGCATAACTTAATATTTCTCTTTTTTCACAGTTTCTGCCTACGGGTACTTTCTACTTGCCTCTATCAGGTCATCGGAGAGATTAATGCACTGTAGTAGCCATATCTGCTCACTTCTATCTTTCGTTTGCAGTGGAGCTTTAGGAAATTAAGGCATAGCTGAAGGAATAGTTATGTAGTTAGAGCCCTGGAAGTTACTGATTCTCAAAGTCATTTAAGCAAATCTTGTCTTCTTCGCACTGAAAGAACCGAGAGCGCACACAAAGTTACCCCCTGCCAGCTGGAAGGCAGGAACTTCTTAAGCTACTCGAGTTATTCCACAGGCACTCATGGGCTTAGCCACAATGCAAGAACACCAAGCGTGCTCATGGTCCTCAAAAAGCAAGAGAACTAGACCTCACCAACTACCGCAAGCTGCTCAGACACTTGAATGACAAATATTTCAGTATACTGAGTTGGTCAGCCATTCGGAGCACCAGAGTGGTGAGGAGTTCCGAGCTTCCATGTGATATCAGCTATCTTAGGCTGAATGCCTGGAAGATTTCAAATAAGCAGAAAAGAAGGTTAACAGTTTGAAAGTGAAAAATAAATAAAAAGTAAAAAGCAGACCAAACACCATTAAATTTCATTTCTATATTTCAGTAAAACCTACTTGAATACACTTTGAAACAAGAGTACAACAAAATAGAATATACTTCAAATGTTGAATATACAAACTATTATAGTTCATTCTGAACGCTGGTACTTCCCTCTTAACTTCAACTAAAAAAAAAAAATAATGTACAGGTTTAGAACTACCTGACAAAAAGCTCATGCTGGGCGTGACCTTTCAAGTGACAGAGTAGAGCTGAAACTGAAATGTATGCAGGGATGTCAAGGCTAAGTGAGAGACACAGGCATGTTACAGCAGAAGGCAGAAAGCCCGCTGCTATTTTGTCCACAATTAAGAAATTTAGACAGACTTTTTAACTACCATACAAAATATGTTACATGTCATTCTATAACAATACTGTGCTAGGTACAAGATTTTTAAAAAATTTGTTTTAATAAAAAAGCTTTACACAAACAAGCCATTAGCTTATTTCAAGAAAGATAACTGAAAATCAGTCTAAGGCTTTCATTTTAAAATCTGCTTAAGCTGTATGATACAAAAATCCCTCTAGGTCTCTGTCTTCTTTTAGAAGCTCTTTAATCTTCTCCTTTATTTCACATTCTGTGATACCTAATAGCAGAGTTTTTCACATAGCACCAGTTGAGTACTGTGGGCACACAGTAGTAATTGCTGGTATGCATCTAAAATGCATCAAATTTGCCATTTGTAACAACGAGACTTCCCTCTCCCCCTGAATCCTAACAACCAAGGCAAACCTCTCACACAACTCTTTTTTTAGTGTTCCAGGCCTTAGTGTAACTTGGGTAGTGAAACTGTTTGGTCCCTTTTCAGTCCCTCTATCCTTCCTTCTCCACAGGTTCAGCTGTTTCCCAACTGGAAGAGGCAGTTTTTGTCAGCATTATCAAATGTGGTTCAATTCCCACTGAAACACGGGAAAAAAAAATATTTTTTTTCCAGTAAGTCTTCAACATAATGCATGTTTATTAACATTTCAAAAACTCTCCTTTTCGACTCGGGTGATTGCATCCACTTCCCTCCCCCAATTATGTCAGTATATTCCAAAAACCGTAACAGTCCATGCTGGAAGCAACCTATTCTTCATTTCTCGCACGTTATGATTCCTTCTGTTTTCATTGTCACAGGAAGGGCGATGGCTGAGGGCGTGCTAACTACTACTACGTGGGTCACAGTCTTGCTCCCATCTGCCGGCTTCTCTTCTTTTACCAGCTGCAGTGTTTTCACTTCGCGTTCCTGTTTTAAAGCCGCTGCGTCTGATTTAACTTCCGGACTTTTTATAACTGCACTAATCACCCTGGGAGGAGTCTGGCCAGACGCCTGCTGAGCAGGCACCGATAGTCTCATTACTGGTGTCCCGTGAGCTATAGACACTGGGGTTAGTGCTCTAACAGCCAACGGGGTTCCCACGATGTTAATACTTCCCGACCCAGACAGGCCCGTTTTTGTTTGTAACTGACACTGCGTAAGTTGCGTGGCAGGGATCGTAATGATTTTGGCAGGCTGCATTGTGATTTTGTCTCCGTTTTCAGCAGAGGTTGGCATCACAGTAGGGATTGTCTGGATCACTACCTTTGGAGTTGTTGCCGTTGTCGGACTTGTGTTGGTTATTAACGGTGACGCTGCATTTACTGACTGCACTGCCACGGTGGAGATTTTCTGTCCCAGAGAGGTCATTACAACAGGCACTTGCATTGCCACACGTACAGTCCTGCAAAATAGAGAGAGATGTGTTTAAGCCAAAACACACGGCACCCTTAGGGATGACAACAGGGACAGATAAATCCAGGATTTACAGATTTTTAACTGGTTCTTTAAAAAAAAGAAGCAAAAAGCAAACCAAAAATAAAACAAACCCCACACAAAACCAAAATCTTTTGCACATTTAGCAGTAGGCCTTTGGAAATTCAGCAGCCTTCATCTCTCTTTTTCCCTCCTCCCTCTCTCTCTATAATTTTAAAATATGTGCAAAAGCAAGCACATCAACGGTTGGCTTTCATCTCATAGACGGAACATTCCATCATGCTACACTGCTGCTTGCAAATCAGAAATGATTTCTAACACTTAAAAAATAAACCAAAAAACAGCCTCCAAACTGAAAAATCGCTTGTCATCAGGAAATGACGAGCCCAAGCCGCTCTAATACAGACCTGGGAGCTGTTGTTGCTGGGACAGTGGTAGTGGTAGTTGAGGGACGAGATGATGACGTATCATGCACTGGAGAGGCAATGTTCACAACTCTGGTGACTGCTTTTTCTGTTCTGGTACAGCTTAAGGGAGAGGAATTTTTTCCTCCGCGTGCAGACGTTGCTGCTTTTAAAAGGTTTTCTGCAGATAAAGACACTCTTTCCAACGACTTCTCATCTGTAGGCATTGACAAATCTTCATTGCAGGACTCACTTTTGTCATCGTCTATGACAACTATATTTTTTGGCATCTCCTTAAACTGATACACAAGCCTCTGTCCCTCCACTTTTGCAAGGATTCCTCTTTGATAGTAGTATCTGCAAGAAGAGTATAATTAAGTAGCAACCAACATAGTGACAGATTTTAAAGTAAACCTCATTCTATGCTAACAGGAACATCTGAAGTAACTACAGCAAACGCTGCAACATGAGAAGGCATGGAAAGAAGCTGGCAGAGCCTACTGGCAGAGTATCTGAAGAACCTAGCTAAAAAAACCCACAAAACCTTTTAAGTATATACTTTAGGAATTAAATTGCGAATCAACTGGTAACATAAAAAGCAATAGGAACTGCAAGCCCCTGATGCTTTTTAAACAGTTAAGTCAGCACGAGGGCAAAGCCTGTAAAATTTCAGAACTGTTATACTTCCACAGGCAAAATGAAGAATCAGATTTAAAATTTTAGTAGATAAGGATAGAGAAGTTTTTACCTCAGAGCTCTTCCCATAGTCTCATAGTTCATGTCAGGTTTGTTTTTGTGTTTTCCCCATAGTTTAGAGACAGCTTTCGAGTCCACAAGTTTAAAGATTCCCTTCTCTCGCTGAGTCCATTTAATATATCGCGGACAAGTATTTTTGTCCTGCAGAAGGTCCAGAAGGAACTCCCATAAGTACGTTGTATTTCCTAGAATCACAAAGCATTCAAGCATTAGAAACCCACTTGTAAAGAAAACAGCAAGCTCTCCATATATAGGTAACACCGAATGACCTGCATTACAAGCAAACATTACACAGCGGATGGTCTGTAATGGAACCTGCAAATACTCATTCATTCTGTGAAGTTTAATAAATCTTCAATAAATATTTACATTCTGAAAGGAGCTAATCCAAGTGATCTGCTGTATAGTTTGTTCAATCCAGTGCCCATTCTCCGTTCTCAAGAAGCAGCGTGGGAGGGTGTTCCAAGTCACTACAACCTACATCTCGTCAGCAGAGGAGGAGAGCCCAGAATTTTCTTCTCCTATTTGCTTCAACAAGGAATGGAAATTCCAGTGCATTTTATGGTACTGAAGGACAAGAGCATAGAAGTAAGTAATTTCTAGAAGGCATACAACCTTCAAAAGCAAACCATCTCAACTGTGGTAGGTTTGTAACATAACCTCCTGTCCAGAATCTGGGGCTGTCGCACCAACTGGTGACAGCTCCATGTTCTGACCCGTCCCAAACACATGTGGCAGAGTGACCAACATCTTTCTAGGTGCAAAGCCAGTCCAACTTCTTGCTACAGGTATTCATCTGGCAGAAATGCCACAAACCTTTCTGTACTTAGGAGGATATAGAATGAAGTCAGCCTAGCGAAGAGTTTAACG
>WEIS01090045.1:0-15002 GCA_013389965.1 Todus mexicanus
GCCCCCGGCCCTGCCCCTGCCCCGCCGCCTCCCCACGGCCCTTCCAACCCCCTCCGGCCCCGCTCGCAACCCCGTTCCCTCCGCCCCGCAGCGCCACCGGCCTCTCCGCCCTCCCGCATGGGTGGGAGCGGCACCGGAGCCCCGCCAGGAGGGGGGTCAAAGGGGGTCCCCGGGTGTCCTGAGGGAGTTCAAAGGGGGAGTCTGGGGGTTGTGGGGTCTCCCTGAAGGAAAGAGGGGAGCCCTGTTGGGCAACCAGGCCTGGAGAGCTCCCCGTGACCTTCTGAAAAGCCAAAAAAAGGCGAAAATGTGTTTAAAAAAAGGCAAAAATACGTTAGAAAGGGCAAAAATGCATTAAAAAAGGCAAAGGTACCTTTGAAAAAGGGGCAAAAATGGCCTAAAAAAGGGCCCAGATACCTTAGGAAAAAGGGCAAAAATTATCTTAAAAAGGGGGCCAAGATACCTTAGAAAAAGGGCAAAAGTTATCTAAAAAATGGGACCATGATACCTTAAAAAAAGGGGGCAAAAATTGTCTTTAAAAAGGGGCAAAAAATATCCTGAAAAAGGGGCCAAGATACATTAAAAAAAGGGCAAAAAAATTCCTAGAAAAGTGGCCAAGATACCTTAAAAAATGGGAAAAAATATCCTAAAAAAGGGGCCAAGACACCTTAAAGGCAAAAATGAGGGATCCCTCCCCCCCAAATCCCTGTATCACATTTGGGGATCACCTTCCCTACCCCACCCTAAGTAGAGTTTTTGCTTAGTCAAGGGGTGGTGGCAGCAGCTGCCCCTCGATGGGGACGGGGGAGGGTTTGTGGGGCTCTCCTGGGGGGCAGATCGTGTTGTGGGGGGTTCAGGTCTGGGGTTTTTTGTAGGGGGGTGTCGCCCCCAGCAACGTGGGCACCTTTCGTTTTTGAAGCAGTTCCATCCACTGGGAAAGTCACAGAGTCTCTATTTCCCTCGCTGTAAGGTGTGGAGATGCCCTTCGAAAAAGAAGCAGTGCAGCCTTTGAGCTAAATTTTGGGGGGGTTGAGTCCAAATTCTCTGATTTTTAAGGTTTGGGATCACTTTAAGGTTTGGGATCGCCACCCCTGCTTAGGCTTCAGCTCCCTGGGCGAAGCCTTCCAGGGCGATGTGCTCGAGCTGCTCGTGATCCTGGGGCGGGGTGAGCTCAGGCTTTGGGATACGTTCCCTCTTCAAGGTCTTATTTATCATAGAATGGTTTGGGTTGGTGGAAACCTTAAAGATCGTCTCGTTCCAACCCTCCTGGCCACGGGCAGGGACGTACAGAGAGACCCCAGAGTCAGGTGGAGGCAGCGGAGTTTATGCCGGGGTGAAACATCAGTGCCCTGGTGTTGGATGGGGATGTGGAATGGTCCAACCTTGGGCAGGGGTTGGGGAGCTCCACGGGGGCTAAAGGCTCAACTTAGAGGAGGAGGATGTGGAGCTGAGGGCCCTTCCCATGGCAGGGGGTGGCGTGAGATGGGTGAGGAGAGCTCTGGAGCCCGGGGATGGGCAAGAGGCTTGAGGTTGGAAGGGTTTGGGGATGGGAGAAGACTTGAGATGGGAGGCGTGGGGTCAAGAGAAGAGGTTCAGCACCCAGAGCTGGAAGAGATCTCCCAGTTAGTTACTGGAGGTGCATCCACAGAGCAGATTGTTCTTCCCCATCCCTTCCTCTTTCTCCTCCTCCTCCCCATGGGGCTGATTGAGCCCCTTTTCTGCCGTGTTCATTGACACTTGGGTAGGTGTGGGAGCTGAGATCGCCCGCATCTGCTTCGAGCCTCAAGTCTGGGAGGCTCGATATGGCGCTTCTGCCTTTCGGCTGGAATTATTCGTAAAGACAGACTTGTATTTTTTTCCTTTTGCTAATTTATGAGTGAGAAACCCAAGGGCGTTTCTTCACCTTTGAGTTTCGGTGGAGTTTTCTTGTCCGAGGTGGCAGCGACACTTTTATTTTGTCCTGGAAACTTTAGTTTTTTTGAATGATTCCTCGCTTTTAATAAAATCAGGATAAGAAGCTTAATAAAACCGGGGTACAAAGCGTGAGGAGCCTCTGGTTGGGAAGCAGCTTCCTGGGGTATATTCGTTGGAGTTTCGTCTATTCCGTTCAAATTTCAGCGTATTTCTAATGACTTACGCTCATTTTGGTTCCAAATTCTGCAGTTTCGAGTGTCAGAGAGTAATGGAGAACCCAACTACGATTATTTCTGAAGAGCTGCAGTTGGTTATTGAAGATGTAGAGTCCAAGCCACCAGATTTATTCTCTTGTTTCTTTTTGAGCCGCTGGAAGTTCAGTTAGTTTTAAACACGGCTGGTTTTGACGTCCTAAAATCTTCCATACGTACCTTAAGTTCTGGTTTAGAGCTTCTAGAACTGGGTATGTTCAACGTCGTCAGGAAAACCACGTTCCTGCTCGGGCTGAAGATGGGGCAGCTGCTTCCACTCTTCCCTAGGCAGGTTTTCTTAGCGGACAAAACGCTTTGTAGGGCCAGCGAAGGGAAAAAGCTTCGCGGCTGGAACTTCAGCTGCGTTTCAGGCGCAGCAAAAGCCTCTGAGATATAATAGTGTGAAATCAGGAGAGGGTGGAGATGAGGAGGCTTTTCTCACCGTGGCACAAATGTTGGGGGTTTTTACCCACGTTTTTATGCAGGTCATCTATGGCCACGCACCTTGATTGCGGAGAGGGACATTTGTCCTCTTGCAGACCTCTCGGTAACGCGCCAAAGGAGCCTCTGATCCCACCTTTTAGCAGGTCCTGGGTCGTAGTTTGAGGGTTTGCCTTGAAGCGAGGCAATAAGTAGCGGCAAGTTACTCCTCACCGTGTTTAGTGCTCCTCCAGAAAATCTACACCTTGGCCTCCGCCCGGTGAGGTTTATTTAAAGGAATACTTAAAGCAGGCGGGAGCACGGAAGGTAACTCTCAATAAGCTGGGAAAAAAAAACAAAACCCAACCCCACAACCCAGCGAAGTCAATGCCAACTTACGCCGCTTTCCAGCGGTTCTAATTAGGAGCTTAACGCCCGTAATCTCGGGATAGAGCCGCCGGCGCTGCGCCGTCAGCCTGGTAGAGCCGCAACGAGTCGCGCTCTGCTTTTGCTGGGTGAAGGGGGGACTTTCCCCGCCCCCCCCGCCCTGTTGTTGGGGTGGGGTGGTGCAGGTGGGGTGGGTGCTGAGCCCTCCTCTCTTCCCCAGCCGACCTTCCTGGTGGAACTGTCCAAAGTCTTGGCAAACCCCGGCAACAGCCAAGTTGCTCGCGTGGCAGCCGGCTTGCAGATCAAGAACTCCCTGACCTCCAAGGACCCCGACATCAAGGCGCAGTACCAGCAGAGATGGCTCGCCATCGACGCCAACGCCCGCAGGGAAGTGAAGAACTACGTAAGTTTGGCGGCTTTTCCTTGTCTGCCCGTTGTTTTCTCGTGAGGGGACGAGCAATGAAGGGTCTCATCCATCCTTTTCCACCCAAGGAGCATCCCGTTGGGTTTTCCCGTGGGGTGTTTTTAAGCCACAGTTCGTTCGGCTTTGGCAATTTTGTTTTATAAAACAGGCGAGGGGGAATGGCTGGGTGAGCCCTGGCCACGCAGGGCGTTGTGTGTGGTGTTTAAGGGATGCAGCAGCCACATGTGGCATCGCACAGCTGGGCTTTGCTTCCTGAGAGGGGCGACCACGGCCAAGTTCACCTCAAACACCGTTTGTCCACGGTTGTGGCTTTGCGGTGGGAGGAAGAACGAGTGAGCTGCTTTGGTGGGGAAGGGGAATAACGTCGAGTGAAGAGGCCGGCGGCAAACCTGCGCCTGTCTCCCCGTCACCGACACTGAGCCACCACCACTGATCTGTCCTGCAGGTTTTGCAGACGTTGGGTACAGAAACGTACCGGCCCAGCTCAGCCTCTCAGTGCGTGGCCGGCATCGCCTGCGCCGAAATCCCCATGAACCAGTGGCCCGAACTCATTCCCCAGTTGGTAGCGAACGTTACGAATCAGCACAGTACAGAGCACATGAAAGAGTCGACGTTGGAGGCCATCGGATACATCTGCCAGGATATCGTGAGTGTATTTTGAGTATTGTTTGAAGTATTATCATTTTAAGTAGTATTTTAAATCATTCCGAGTGTATTTTAAGCGTATTTTTAAGTGCTGGCCCGGCCTCCCCACAGCACCTCTTGGTCTTCCAGCCTTTCCTTCCTCACCCCTCCGTACTTAGAAGGCTCTAACGCTTCCTTGCGTCTTCTAATGCTTGTCCGGAGGATATCTCTGTGCTGACCGAGGGACGGGCAGCAAAGGCGTGAGGACGGTGGCTGAAAGGCCTGACCTGCTTTCCCCGTGCAAATCCAGGTCACCTTTCGTAAGGTGCAGATTTAAGTCGCCGCGATCGTACAACGGCGAGAGGTGCTGGCAGAAAACTTGGGCTCAACATCCAGTTACTTCGTAAGCGTTTGATTTCCAGTCTGTGCTGGGGAGACCTGGCAACACCCATCATCCTGGGAGAGGAGCCCCTTTAANGGTGGAACTGGATGATCTTTAAGGTCCCTTCCAACCCAAACCAATCTGTGATTCTCTTGAGTGCCTCGGAGAAAGTACCTGCAGCAAAGCTCTGCTTGGACCTTGGTGTAGTGAGGTAGGAGGAGAAATCTTGGGCTTGTTGCTTTCATCAGGCTGCAGGGGATCGGTATTGTGGGGGAGGTTGGTTCCTTCGTGGAGAGTCAGTGAAAGAAGAGGAAACCAGCAGCTGTACAAGGGAGAGCTCCTGGTTGAGCGTTGCTCGATACAACCCCATACAAGGTTTGGGAGGGATGTTTGTTGTTTCTTTGCAGGGGGTACGTATCGGTGCCCTCAGCGTTTTCAGATGCCCTGGCTGCTGGTTGGGTGTTTTGTAACCAAGATCCCTCATTTTGTGGTTTGCCAGTCACATCGTGACACAGTTTGTGACCGTAGTTTGGGAATCTGCTGTAACGATTTGTAGTTATTGGGGATCTTGTAGTTTTTTAGTTTACCATGAAGAAAAATTAACCTTTAGTCTGTGTTCCCAGCTTTGTTCTTTAAGCCTCGAGTCCTTGCTGCTGGTATTTTTGCCCTACACCTAAGAAAGATTGGAAACGATCTATAGAAGTCTCCCCAGCAGCTGCTGGTGTAGATCTCTGCCCAGTATACAAAGGAACTGGAAATCAGGGGGGTTTAACCTGCTAATTAATGAAGTCAAGTAGTTTGAAGCTTGTTATTTGAAACAGTGAAGTTGATTTGGAGTTTTTTGAGTGGAGTATCTGGAGTATTTGTGCTCGGTTCAGTCTTCTCTTTCCTGTCCTAGAAGCCATGAAGACAAACTGGTGTGTGAATTCCTCGCGCTTGCATACCGGTCCTTCCAGTGCACACGGGGCTGCTCGGCCTTCGTGTCTTAAAACTTCTGCTCGTAGACTTCGGGATGAAAACTTAGAGGGTAGTTTAAAAACCCAGAGGAAGCAGCTCAGCTGGCAGATAACTTTATCAACGCTTCTTTTAGGACCCAGAGCAGCTTCAGGACAAATCCAATGAGATCCTGACAGCCATCATCCAGGGAATGAGGAAGGAGGAGCCCAGCAACAATGTGAAGCTTGCAGCTACGAACGCACTCCTGAACTCTTTGGAATTCACCAAAGCAAACTTTGACAAAGAGGTGAGAGACGGGGGGGGAAAAGGGTCTTGGCCTAAAATTCTGAGGCTGAATCCACAGTCTATGATGAGAAATCATGCACCACGCTGAGTTTTGATGCATAATTCCATTGCAACTGAGACTTGGATTCGTTTCTGTAAATCCGGGGCGGTCTTGCTGTACCGCTGTGGGAATCTTCAAGGATTCGAAGATCCTTCCTCTCCATTGATGACTTTTTTTTTGGAGGAGAAGTTCGCACTGACCTTAGAGTTTTGGCTGTTAGATGCTCTGCTTCCTAATCAAACTCCACTCGCTGCTGCTGTAAGAGCACAAGCTTGGATCAGCACTTTCTTTCAAGTGCGGTGGCAGCCATCCAGATTTCGCTTCGCCTCTGAAAACCGGTGGGGGAGGAAGGTCCGCGAGAGTCTTCAGAACAGGGGCCTCGTAACGTGGAGCTTTTCAGAACAGACAAATCTATCGATTTTTCTTTTCCTTCACGGATTAAGTCCATCCTTTAGGTCTCTGCCGGCAGAGTTTGGGGAGATGGAATTAGTACTGAAGGGCTTCTAAAGAAAACTTTTCCCTAGTCAATATTCAGTGGGTGTTGGTGGGGATCAACTGGAGTCTTTCAGAATCTGAGACAGGAGGTGCATGATCCATCCAGACCGTGTTTCTCTTGGGCTTCAGGGCTGTAAATAACCTGGGCCTCTTCATTCCTACTGAAATGCAAGTGTCCAGGTGCTGCCCTGCAAGAAATCTTGAGTTTTGAGGTTTCTTGAAGCAAATAGTTCAAGAAACAGGCGGCTTTTTTTTCTTCTCACCCCCAAAAGCTGCTGCCTTTAGGTCCTGTTGTATCTTTTTTTGGACAGCCTGTTGAGCACTTCTTAAAATGGAAGCTCGGAATTCCCATTTTGGGGAAGAAACACTTTAAAATACCACAGTGAATAGTGACCTGCACCGTTCCTTGATCTTCACAAGTGCTGTGTGAGCAACTGTGCTAGTCCAAGCTCAGAACACATCCTCCGTAGGAAGGCTTGCAAAGACTTTCATGCTTTTGTGAAAGTTCTAACGTTCTTTTCTTCTTCTTCTAGTCCGAAAGGCACTTTATTATGCAAGTAGTCTGCGAAGCAACGCAATGTCCAGATACAAGGGTGAGTGAAAGGAAATTCTTCATTTGTCTCTGCATCTTTCTGGGGGAGAAATAGACGCTATTCTGTTAAGTGATGGGTGCACGTGTGAATACTCAGTGAGTTTTATACTTAAAGTTAGTAGTAGTAAACTACTGGGAGGGTTTACGTTGCTTGTTGGGTATGGAGCAAACTGCAGAAGGGCTGGGTTGTGAATCTGTGGCAGGCTACAGCTGCGCTTGGTTTTTAAAGTGCTCGGAAAGGTCCTGTTTTGATCCGTTCTCTGCTCCGACAGGTACGAGTGGCTGCCTTACAGAACCTGGTGAAGATAATGTCCCTTTACTATCAGTATATGGAGACGTACATGGGTCCTGCGCTTTTTGCTGTGAGTACTCTGGTTTCTCAGATGGAGTTGGCTGGTTTTCCTGCCCTCCTTTGCCCTAATCCAAAAGGAAAAGTGTTCTCACGTTCCTGTTTTGTTCTTTCTTTGCCTGTGAATCCCTCTCGTAGCAAAATCCCTAAAACCAGCATCGGGTGTTTCAGACTCGAGACTCCCAAAGCTGGGACGGCGCGGATTGCTCAGCTTGCCCTGCAGAGCTCCTGAGGTGCTGGTGGCTGAGCAGCTTCCAAAGGAGGAGGCTGTGGTCAAGAACAGTAGCTCTAATGTCACATCTGATTTCAGACAATCTCGAATCTCTTACCCGTTGGCCGAAAGTCAGGGCGTGTATTTCAGGAGGAAATCACTTGCTAAAACATTCTTCTCTCCCTTCTTTCACGTTTCTAAAGATAACTATCGAAGCGATGAAAAGTGACATAGACGAGGTGGCTCTCCAGGGAATAGAGTTCTGGTCAAATGTCTGCGATGAGGAGATGGACCTGGCCATAGAGGCATCTGAGGTGAGCTCCAAAGCCACCGCTGAAAAGCAGTGAACGCCCACGATCGTCTCTTTGGGAACGCTCAACTCTTGTCTTCGAACTTGAAATACTCACGAGCGGAATAGTGCAGGAGAATCTATCTGACTCATTGAACGGCAATCCTGGATCCCTGATGAGATCCCTCACACCGCTCTGATGTGGCACGATGTGTGTCTGCAACAGAAGCGAAGACCTGAGGCTGCAGGGAGCTCACGAGGCTGGTTGCCTCTGTGGGTGCTGCGTGTGCTACAGACATTGGCACGGTGTTGTGGTACCACCGTGGTTTTTAGGTGCTGGCACCTCTGACCCGTGGTTCGTTTATTAATTTATTCCTCTGGTCAAGGGAAACCTGGAACTTGTAGCCAAAGTTGCACAAGGGCCACTGCTTGGAGTTCTCTTTGGTAACTCTTTGGGTTCTTTTGTAGCCTAATGTAAAATTCTTTGCATAGCTCGACTCTGATTTACCAGATCAGATTAGGATGAGCTGCCCTGTTTTAAGGAAGCAAAATGCTTTTCTTGCCAGCCTGGCTGGGAACTGAAGCTACTCGAGGTAAAGATCCTGTGACAGGTCTGACGAGAACACACCGCTCGACTGCTGGTTTTCTGCAAGCGCTGCGTGACAGTTACCTGATTTCTTCTCAGTGTTCCAAAGCCAGCTCGAGCTCCTCCTGCAAGGTTAACCTAAATATGCATTAAACGTATGCACTGGGCACAGGAGAACGCCAGAAAATTCTCAGTATCTGAAGGTCTTTGAGCTGTGGCTTCGTTAAGGCAGCATCTTGAGTTGTTGAGCTGTAGGTAGGATGGGGAGGGAGAACATTTCTTGTTTCCCACTCTCCCAGTGACCTCGTGGGCTCTGTTACGCTGCCGTGTAAGATTTTGGAGTCCGTAGGACCTGGTCCTACCCCAGCACTTAGAATGATCGATCACGTTCTAGACGATATGTTATTTATGAGTTAAGTATAAAATTATGGGTTGAGATCAAAGCAGTCGTCATCCCTTCCAGTGGATGGAGCTGGGGATGAGTTTGGGGTATTGTTCTGCAGGCAGACGCCGTTTGCATGAGTTAGCCAAAGAGATCGATAAAAGCTTAAACTTCGAAGGGTTCTGGATGAATCACATCCAGCTTTAAAAGCACCTAAATGTATATTTATGTTGAATGTGTTTCCCCCCCCGCCAAAAAAAAGCAAGGATGAAAGGAGAGGCGGCAGCAGGTAGGTTTGGTTTATGTGCCGAAGACCTTTTGCTGCTGCACAGGGTCACTTGTTAATTCTCCACAACCACAAACTGAAAATATTTCTTTGTCCCATGTGAGGAGGGGCTCTATACTGGTACGGAACACAAATCGAACTTGCTTATTGGATATTTAACTGGTTTTGGTGCAGGGTGTCCTTGAGGTTCCTGTGTGTTGCGGTACCAGGGGTTGGGTTGGGGAGGGAAGCATGCCAAAGAGAATTCGTATCTCCTGGAATCCGTAATCCAGATCTTGTGCCTGTATTGCCACTGAGAATCATTTTACAAACCCTTTTTTTTTCTAGGCAGCAGAGCAAGGAAGGCCTCCAGAGCACACGAGCAAATTCTACGCGAAGGGAGCGCTGCAGTACCTGGTCCCAATTCTCACGCAAACATTAACAAAACAGGTGAGTTGCAAAATTATCACACCATAGGTGGGTGGGGACTTCTAAAGGTCATCTTGTCCAGCCCCCTGCAGTGAGTGGGGACATCTTCAACCAAATCTGCTTGCTCAGAGCCTTGTCATGCCTGACTTTATCCCTGCTGCACATCAAACAAATCCACACTGCAGCTACTGAGGCAGTGCTGGTGCTGCTGGGTGGAGGAGCAGCTTGTCAGCGGTGCTCGTTGCTCCCCAGCTCAGGTCACTCCGTGATACCCTTGGTCCCAAAGGTGGTTTGGGTCCTTTCGGGTGAACAGTCCCCGGTCTGTGATGAGACATCATGCACCACTCTGAGCGAATGATGCATCGCTTTTTGGGCTGAGACTGGGAGACTGGCAGCAGCTTTGTGCTGAATTCTCTTAGCACCTGCTTGTATTTCTGGTTTCCGAAGAGGTTCGATAGTTCTCAGTATTCCTAACGAAATGCTTGCGAAATTAAAACCCAACAGCCAGTCCCTGTGCCATTAGGGATCCAATCTCTGGGATTCTTCAGCTTTACTTCTTGAACTGTGAAGTCCATGTTTATTTAGTGCCTATTAAGCACTTCACAGAGACTTGTTTGGGCTGTTTCACAGGCTAATCAAAATTAATGGAAGCACTTGCTACAGCAGGTCTAATTATAAAATAAAACTGTTAATTAAGCAGTGCAGGATAGAGTTCATTCGGCTCACCGCCACGAACTGGGAGAACGCTTGGTGCTCTTGGTGAATCCAAGGAATTGGTTCCCTGATGGGTTTGTATCACCCGCTTGAATGCGGAGAGTTAAATTGCAGGACATTCCAAAGGGCTCGTTAAAACAGAGGAGATAAAACAGATGAGAGGAGCACAGGTACCAGCTTCAAAGGAGTTGGGGAAGTGGCTGAGCTAACAGTGGGGGAATGAAAGCTCTTTAACTGGTGGTGCGGCCGCTTTGTGGCCGTGGATGGATCAAAGGAGCAGCATCTCAACCGAGATGAGAGAGGAGCCGTTGGGAAGATGTGTGAGGCCGCTGGAGGTGCGTCAGCAAAGAGCTGATGGCCTTAAGGGTCCAGGGGATGCACGTCCCTCAGGCTGCTCTGGCCGAGGCGTAGCTGCTGCTTCCAGACCTGCATTAACTCCTAAATAGAACAGCGGGTCACAAAGCAGCGTTACCTCCAGCAGATCCGACGGGATGGGGTGAGGGATGTTTTCCCCGCAGCCTGACCAGGGTGCTGTGCTCCTCCCCAGGATGAAAACGATGATGACGACGACTGGAACCCCTGCAAAGCGGCGGGAGTCTGCCTCATGCTGCTGGCGACCTGCTGCGAAGACGACATCGTTCCTCACGTGCTGCCCTTCATTAAAGAACACATTAAAAACCCGGACTGGCGATACAGAGACGCGGCTGTGATGGCTTTCGGGAGCATTTTGGAAGGACCAGAGCCCAACCAGCTCAAACCGCTAGTCATACAGGTGAGATCTGTTGTGTTTTCTCAGAGCAAAAGCTTTCTCATTTACTTGGAGGAGGGCGCCTGCTTTGCAGGCTGTTCTTGACCCGAGACAAAGCAAAAAACCCCACATTTTAAGAGTTTTGGTAGACCTGGGGCAGGTGGTTGGGTTACTACACACCTCTGATTCACAGGGATGTGCAGGACTTCAAAATAGCTGACTTTGGATGCCTTAGTTTCCAAGTCTTACCCCTGGGAAGTAACCTTAAAATGTGAGAATAATGGTTTAAATGGATCCTAGACTGTCCTCCCCTCTCCAGCCGATTGCTGGCTCAAAGAGAACGTGATAAAAATCCATGTGGCAAATCCCTGTTTCCATACGATCCCATCTTTCTCCTGCCTGCGATGACGTTCTAGGCGATGCCAACATTAATAGAACTAATGAAGGACCCGAGCGTTGTGGTTCGAGACACGACTGCTTGGACTGTGGGCAGGATCTGCGAGATGCTTCCTGAAGCTGCCATCAACGACATTTACCTCGCGCCGCTGCTGCAGTGTCTGATGGAGGGGCTGAGCGCCGAGCCCAGGGTGGCTTCCAACGTGTGCTGGGTAAGGCAGCCCCTCTGCTGCTGGGCGTGTGATGGGCGTCTGTTGACAAGGGGAGCGGAGCTCGTAGGTGTGTGCCAGGGACCTGGGGGTGTTGAGCCTGGAGAAAAGGAGGCTCAGGGGAGACCTTCTGGCTCTCAGCAACTCCCTGACAGGAGGTTGGAGCCAGTGGGGGTTGGGCTCTTCTCACAAGTGATAGGACAAGAGGAACTGGCCTCAAGTTGCACCACGGGAGGTTTAGGTTGGAGCTGAGGAACAATTTCTTCATGGCAAGGGTTGCCCAGGCCTGGCCCAGGCTGCCCAGGGCTGGGGTGGGGGGTGGAGTCCCCCTGATCCCTGGAGGGGTTTCCAAGCCGTGGAGATGTGGTGCTGAGGGACACGGGGCAGTGGTGCCCTGGCAGTGCTGGGGGAAGGGTGGACTCCGTGATCTCAAAGGTCTCTTCCAACCAAAACAATTCTATCATTCTAATATATATGATCACACACACATATATGTATTTTCACACACTTGAATGGATTTCAGAGGTGACTCATGGCTTGGTCGCCCAGCACACACTCAACCGTCGTTAACTGTAAGTTATCTCAAGTCTGTCGTGTAGCTCTAGCAGGAAAGAGTAAAGGAAGAAAAGGATTTTAAGGAGAAAAATGCCAATATTCACTGAGTGTCCAAGTGGCCTAGTGCTGGAAAACTGTCCTTGATCCCAACTGTTTAGAAAAGGCCTCTGGGGTTTAGCGTTTTCCTTGGAGTTGGACGGATTGCTGCCTTCCCCTTAAGGGAGAACCAAGATCCCTTGTTTCCCATCCCCTAAACTGCTTCTGCAGGGGTTCCAGAGCTCGGTAGAGGAGCGGGAGGTGGTTTTGTTCTCTCGCAGAGCTGCAGTCCCTTGGGTTCCTTTGCTAACTTAAGCTGATCATCGTCTTGATGCACATCTACTACCAAGCACATCTCGTCGCTATAAAGAGGATGTGTCCCTTACTGCCTTTTAAGCAGCAGTAAGAATTGAGCTCGAGATGAGTATTTGCATGTCAAAACAAGCTTGAGAAATGACAGGATTCATTCTTTTAGTACTCCAGAGGTTTGAAGGCTTCTAGTCAGCGCAGAAGCCTTTCGTCGATCCTGGCAGAAGTCCACGTGGCCGTGGCTTTTGTCTCCTGCAGATGATAACTACTAGATGTTTTTAGATCAAAATTAAAATCCGGAGGCTTTCAACTCTTCCAAGCCACCCGTCTCGGAGCAGCTACAATTGCTCTGCAGCTGGGAATTGGAGCAGCCTGGTCTAAACCAGGGCTGGAACTGGTGATGGTGACTCTGAGTAGTGGGTGGAATCTGTTAAACCCCTCCAAGGTCCGTGCAATCTACCTTTATTCAGTCTCATTTTTGACAGCTGCCAGTTGAGACTAGTGTCGTTGTGCAGACAGCGCTCTGCAGAGAGAACGACCACCTTGAGCGCTCATTTTTCCCTTTAAATAGTTGAAATTTTCACCCCCAGAGTTTGGTGCAGGTAACAAGTGGCTGTTGCCAACACAGGAGCTGCACGTTCAGGGGCAGATTTGGGGTTGGGATTTTTTTGCACGAGAAGGAAAAATGATGGGATACACATTTCTGGACTTGTCAGGGTGAACTGGGTTGAGTAACGGCACTGGTTCTGTGTTTCAGGCCTTCTCTAGTCTGGCTGAAGCTGCCTATGAAGCTGCCGATGTAGCTGATGATCAGGAAGAACCAGCAACCTACTGCTTATCCTCTTCGTTTGAGCTCATAGTTCAGAAACTTCTGGAGACCGCAGATAGGTAACAGCGAGCCGCCTGCTTAAGCTCTTCTACAAAGATGCTTTTCTTTATTGCTTCAGGCTCTTGGTCCTTTTTCTCTCGCGGCTTAGATCTGAACGGTGGTTTTCAGGAGCTTTATTTTGGTATCCCATAGAATGTAAAACGCTAATCCCCAGGAAGGAAGCTTCTCACACAGAATCATTTCACAGCGTTTTGTCCGTATCTGCTTGCAGTAAGCCTGAGGTTTCCTCCAAGAGTTGCCTCTGCCACGTTTTCCTTTGAAGTCTCCCTTTCCGACTCCGTTTGTCTTTTGTGCAGTAGTCGTTAAGACTCTTCAAGGTTGGCTGCAAGGCCCCTGAATAATAAGGATTGCACTGAGGCGTAATTAGGAACCCGTGTGCAGCGGGCGGCTCGTTTTGCTGGGATTGTTTCGTGCCGCTGCCGTCACTTTGGTGTCACATCCATTTACATGAGCGCCAGGTACTCCCAGAAGAGCTGAGGACCTAGTTTAGGCTGGATACCCTCCTCTTCCCACCCGAGTTAAAATATAAATAGACGAGGCAAAATATTTTCCTGGGTTCTGCAGATGCAAAAATCTGAAGCCGGGTTCTGCCTTGAAGGCGGCGTAAATCCTGACAGCTCAGAGTTTGATCCCGGGATCAATTCAAGCGTCAGTTGAAGCTTTTTTGCTGCAGGACTCCTGCTGAAGTGGTGTCCCTGTCTCTACGGTTCAGATTCGACGCTTTTCCTGTCTCATTTACATCCGAGCACAAGCGTAGTGTCTAGCTTGAGGCCCTGAAAGCCATCACTCATCTTAGCGTGGATCTCTGCTGTCTTTATTTCAAATTTAACACCCTCTGGGAGGTTTGTCAGAGGTAGTGACGTGTCCTGCTCACCTCCTGAGACCACCTCTTCCCAGGCAGGGTGACGACGTGCTGGAAAATATGGGTTTGAGGCTTTTTCTCCTCCTGTGCTTGCTGCCAGGGACTGCAGATAATAGAAATCATTATTAATAGCGATTGGGGGGGAAAAAAAAAAGGTTCCAAAAGCAGCTTCACGATTTTTCATTTACTTTCAAGTCTTGGAACCCAGGAATGTGAGTGCTTCTGCTTGTCACAACACTGAAATTCAGCTGGCACCGATTTACTAAAAAAAAAAAAGGAAGAAGGTTTCTAAGCAAGCCCGAGCGTTGGGAGCTGCAAATATATTCCTTCTGTTACAGGCCTGATGGACACCAGAATAACTTGAGGAGTTCTGCATACGAATCTCTGATGGAAATAGTGAAAAACAGTGCCAAGGACTGTTACCCTGCTGTCCAGAAGACAACTCTGGTCATCATGGAGAGACTCCAGCAAGTGCTGCAGATGGAGGTGGGTAAACCCGAGTTCTAAACCCCCAGTTTGTGGTGAAAGGTTTTAAGGAGATGAAGCAGGAGCGATGTTGCTGCTGTGCTGGTTCATCTGGTGGAGACAAACAAGGTTTGTTCTGGCTGCACATATCGTGGTATAACGTAGGTTTATTTTTTTTGTAGGCAGGTAGATGTATTAAGCTTCTAAACTTTACCTCTGCCTGAGATTTGAAGAAGCAGATACTTAACGTTGAATCTCTGCAGCTCATAGTGCTGTCAAAATTGATAGGATGAGAGGAACCGGCCTCAAGCTGCACCAGGGGAGGTTCAGGTTGAACCTGAGGAACAATTTCTCCCCCTCCAGGATTCTCCAGGCCTGGCCCAGGCTGCCCAGGGCAGGGGTGGAGTCCCCCTGATCCCTGGAGGGGTTTCCAAGCCGTGGAGATGTGGTGCTGAGGGGCACAGGGCAGTGGTGCCCTGGCAGCGCTGAGGGAATGGTTGGACTCCGTGATCTCAAAGGTCTCTTCCAACCAGAACAATT
>WEIS01090051.1:0-16599 GCA_013389965.1 Todus mexicanus
TGGACATGCTCCAGCACCTCCAGGTCCTTTTTGTAGTGAGGAGCCCAAAAGTGATCCCAGTACCATATGTGGCCCCACCAGTGCTGAGAACAGTGGAATGATTACTTCCCTAGTCCTGCTGACCGCACTTTCTGATACAATCAGAATCAACTTCATTTCAAAGTATAGACAGATCCACCTTAGCTCAGGTCACCTACAAGTAAAAACTGGTGATCCTGTTCAGTTTACAATGCATACACCAAGCTGCTCTGGAACCAGAAAAAGTGGTGAGTTTGTGCATGAGCCCGTTTAAATGCCCATGCCTTTTTCACAGTAATGTTCAGCACTGCTGCTTAACTGTGTGAAAATACAGGGACCAAGTGTGTTAACCTATTAATGTTCTTACAGATGTGTTTGAAGACCTGACGCAGCAAGTCCAAGAAAAGGACTCTTTGGCCTCAGAGCTCAATGTCCGTCACATTGCTATTGAGCAGCTGCTGAAGAACTACTCCAAACTGCCATGTCTACAGATGGGACGAGCAGGGATGAAATCGAATGTCCCCATATAAAGGGATAAAACTTCTGTCCTCCTGTAGAGCTAACTTTCCCTAACAGCGTTGATAACCTTTAAGTAGAGCTGCACAGATATTTAGAAGCTTTTGAGAAAACTTGGGCAGCTCTATCTTTGCATTCATAATCCAGGCAAAGTCTTATTCTACTTTGGTTTTAACACAAAAAAAGCCCAAATGTTTTAGGTATTCAAGTCAACTGTAATAACATTTATTCACACTTTGAGATTTTAAATATGGGGGGTTTGCCCATAACTACGCATGAGCCTTGAATTGAATTCTGTGTTTTGCTGATAATATTGTTACTAACAAAGAATGACCTGAAGCCCGTAAACTTGTCTCCTTCATACAGAGAAATAATAAAAACTTGTTTGGGTCTTATCATGTTACATCCAGGAGAGCTTTAAGGGGGGAACAGTATTAATGAAACTCATGTTTTCTTATTTATTATGAGCAATATTTTATTACTGAAATTTTATACTAAATAAATATCACTATTTTAGGTACTTTTCCAGATCTCTTTATAAAATGTCTGAATTACTCTGTGTAATGTTTATGCCTTGTGTATGATTGTTTATCCTTTTTCAGGTCTGTATCTTTCATGATACAATTTTAAAAAAATAAAAAATCTTGTTTCCCAAAGAGGTGAATTTCACATGTTAAAGAAAAAAAAATATGGTGGTGCATCACTTATTTTTGTCAGCTTTATAACTGAACAATTTGTTTAATGAGAGATGTTTTAAAAGAAAATAAAGCACAGCATTTCCTTTAAAAAAAAAAATCCATACTTTGGTTTTAATGCATAGAAGTTGAACTTGTTTTATATGTGTGAGATTTTCAATGCTGAAAAATTACTTTAAAACTAAATAAATTTGTAATACTACATTACCTTGTTATGATTTTTTCATAAACTTGGATCAAACTATGATAAGCTGTTTTAATTTTTAAATGCAAGTAGTACAAATATGTTAGGAAATGAAACAGCCTTTTCTGTCTATTATGCCAGGAAGAAGTTTTAAGCCTATGGTCTAGCTTGCTCCCATTGCCCCTTGTCATAACATTGTGCGACACTGAGAAGAGCCTGGTTCCATCCTCCTGACACTTGTCGTTTACATATTTGCAGAGATTAATGAGGTCACGCCTCAGTCTCCTCCAAGCTAAAGAGACCCAGCTCTCTCTCAGCCTGTCCTTGTAGGGTAAATGCTCCACTGGCTTAATCACCTTGGTGGTCCTGCGCTGGACTCCCTCCACTAGTTCCCTGTCCTTCTTGAACTGGAGTGCACAGAACTGGATACAGTACTTCAGGTGGGACATCGCCAGTGAGCATACCAGCTAAGTTAGATCAAATTAAGAACTTTATTATTTTCATGCAGATTCTTCCTTTTTTTTTTTAGGAGCAACTTGGTAACTGCACTATAGACATGTTGCTCTCCCTTTTTCCTAACTTAGGATCTCACATTGGGCAGGGGTATTCTGGTAGCACCCCCAAAAGATAATGTGTTCTGAGGGAGATATTACTTAGCAGTAATGAAAAATGCACATGATTCTTAATAATCACCTAATACCTAACAAAGGAAGGCTTATGCAGTTCTATGTGCTTCCGTCCTGTTCTCTCACTACCCCATTAACTCAGGAATCTGCTGATTTTTCTCAAACTTCAAAGAAATTTGATACAAAGCTAAAAAATCTCAAAATCTTTAGGAGATGATGTGGCTTAAGGAGATTCTATGAAGCCCTGTACACATGTGCCACGTATGAGGAAAGAAAGCAAGCTGCAGGACAGGGTCGCACTAAAGCATCAGCAGAGGAAGAGTGGAACATGTGTATGTTTGGGAATCCCCCTACCACAAGGAGAGCTTTGCCGGGTGCTTAGGAACAAGTAGTCACAAATCTGTAGGCTAAAGGGCTTTGCTCCTCTGCTGCTGCAACTGTATTAACATCTTGAGATGCTCCAATGCTGATAAGTCAATCCTGTGGTGTCGCCCTGCAACCTGAGATGAACACGCTGGGTTTCCAATTGATTTCTTGCTGTTGGTTAAGGTGGCAGCAGAACAGCTCTTGCTGGGTTACCAGGACAACCCCATGATGTCATCTTTTCCGAATGCATTGGATCTATAGATCATCATACTATCAGAAGGAGGCATTAGATGAGTTCATTTAGTGGTGTTTAGCTTGAGAGCAGCAGCACTTTTAATGCTGTCTTGGTTTGGGTTAGAACGGAACAATTCTGTTCTTTGATTTTTATTTTTCAGCTAAACCTGTCTGAAATTAGCAGCATGTTTTTGCAGAGTGTCTGCTTCTAGCAGTGCTAATGCTCCATGTTTATAGTTAGTACCAAGGATTGGTATGCAAACCAAGGTCACTGTTAGATTTTGTGTACCACACTGCGGGGTGCAGAAAAGTAAAGGCTGCACCTTCAGGGAGGAGTGAACAAAACAGGTGACCCTAAATTAGCCAACGAGGGATTCCATCCCATATACGTCATATTCGGTATAAAGCTGAGGGATCATGAGGGTCTCGGCCCTTCTCTTGGCCTTCCATTTTGCCCTTTGTCGTTCGTTTCCCTGAGATCGAGCTGCTCTCTCGGCTTCGGGACTCTTCCTCACTCGGTTTGGCCTTGGCAGCTTCAGCTTTGCCCTGAGGCCTCCAGCCCCGGTCTCAGCCCCCGGTTTGGCCTTGGCTGGGCCCCAGGTTCTGGGCCGCATCCCTGAATCCAGCTCCCGGTTCCCATCTCCTACTGGGCCCTTCCACAGCATCAGTGGGGGTTGGGTTTGATATATATTTACTTTTTATTATTATTATTTTCATTTTTTTAGTAAAGCTGTTCTAGTTTCCTTTCCTAATCGATAAGTCTCCTTTATTTGCTTTCTTCGCTTTTTGTGTGGGGAGGGGGAGAGAGCGCTCTGTTGCAGATTTCGGGGGTGCCCTGACCCCAAACCATGACAAATACTCGTGCAGACACACTTGACCAGCTGCGTAGAGTGTCAGAGAATCACCAGCTTACGAGGATGTACATTTAGCTGCCAGCTTTTCTTTCTCAAATTACTAGTATTGCATACAAGAAATAAGGTTAAGAAGAGTGGTTAATAAATCTGTTCCGAAACAATCAGGAGTCAGTCTTTCAAGCACTTCTTTTGTATAATCATACTTTCCAGCAGGTCTAAAATCTGACATGGCCCAGTGGTGCCTTTCCAATTCCATAGTCTGTGCATTAGGCTGGCACTTAGAACATGCTATCGTTGTAGCCTTTACTTTTACTCTCAATAACAAAATAATTAATGCAAGTGCAGTTCCGACCTTATTTCCTAAGGCACTGTGTTGACTCTAGACCAAGATGCCTCTGAGTAAAATCCTCAGCAGTAATAAAAGGCTAACCAAGAGTTGTCCTGACACAACTCATATGTGAAACTCTATTACAACAAATTCAGGATCTTCATAACCATCTTCATCCTTATTTCAAAAGTAGATTGCGATGCTGAGAGACTAAGCAGAAACAGATTATTGGGTAGAGGTATCTTTTGTAGTCTTAGATATCTGGTGCATCTATGTGGCTGTGTTAGTAAAATTTATTAGATACATTCATATATATCTAAAATCAGAACTTGGCTAAGAATTTTTTTCTGCCTTTTATTTGAAAGTGTCTACACATTTATTGTGTTTTTTCTGTGTATTTCAAATGCCTGTGAGTCAGTGCATTGGTTTTGTGAGCACTCAAGCACATAGCAGCCTTCTTTGATTTCTGGTAAGGATATACAATATCTCTGTATATAGCATGTGTATATAATGTATATATAATAGTGTATGTTACAAAGCATAAACCATTATATCCCATAAGTGAAGAAACATGGCTTAAGATTGGTTAACCAAGGCTAACCTAATTTCTTTTTTTTAACAACATGAGTTTGACACAAGTTCCTGAGCAGAACACTTCCAGTAATTCTTCTTTAAAATGTTTTTTCTCCCTGATATAGCAGAAAAAAAAAAAAAGTCCTTTGAGAAGACGCATGCCAGCTTTTAATTATAAGACTTCTTTAATCTCCCAAAAGAAAGATGAAATTATGGAAAATTAGTTTCCTACTTTTCACCTTTTCAATGTTTTTCTTAGACGCTGCAGCTAAAAAATACTGTGGGAAGTCAGTTTTAAGGGGATTGAGGGAGGAAAGGTAGCAGTTTGTGGTTTACAGCAGATGCATTAATTAGAATTCAAAATCCAAGGCAGACAGACTTCAAAATAAAAAGATTATAAACTGCAAGTTATTCTGTTTAGAGCTGGGCATTGAAACAAAAAGGGATTCTTTCCCAAGGTGGTTTCGAAAAACCATCCTGAATAAATGTTTATGTAAGCTGCACTTTGCTTAAAGAGCCATCCCATAAAATTTTGTGGTTAATCCCGAACAAGACTTTTGTGCAGGTGACTTTATTTAAGGATAGATGATCTTTCAATGTGGAGATATGTGAAGGAGTAAGACAGTGTAAATTTGCAATTAACTCTGGAATACGCAGAATTTCTCCCGTCTCAGCACGCTATGGACTTCAAAGGGTTTGATAAGCAACAGCATCTTCCATACTGCTGAAGGCAGCTGCCATTCAGAACCAGCTGGACTGTTTTCCTTGTCCGAAAGCTCTGGCACCCAAATGTAAGACAATTTGTAATAATCTTTTGGTAATTAACTGCTGCTCGCAATGTGCAGCAAAAGTCAGTATGCAGGGCTGTGCCCGCTGGAACCAGTGAGTACCGCAGCTACACTTGCGGGGTTACTGGGAGGGGAATGAATGACTGTGGGGAGGTGGCTCCCATGAGCTTGCTAAACAGCCTTGACTCTTTCTGCTGCTGAAGCCACACTACTGGGCAAAATGGACTGTTGCTCTGACGCAGCAGGACATCTCTCATGTATGTCTCTTTCTGGGCAGATTAGTTGGAGCACACCCAACAGTCAAGTGATAGCACTGTTTGCTGTGAGTGCTGCTATTTCTTTTTCTTTTCCCCTAACCAAAAGCAAAATTGTAGAAATTCCTTTTCCCTTCAAAACATGTTTTTTTAAAAAAGTGTCATTTCATAAAATCATAGCTACTGGGAAAAAAAAATAAATAATGCTTTAAAAAGTACTGAATCCAGTTGTGGAAAAGATGCACTCACCTACACTACTAACCAGCAGGCAAGTCAAATTGATCTCCATTAGTCTGAAATCACCTCATATATTTTTTTCCCAGCAGCAAATGAGCACTTATTTTGTTACTGTATGTACTTTTGAAGCATTGCCTTACAACAGTTCCATCTAAATTGATTGGTTGTCAAAAACTGTATTTTCTCTGCATAATCAACTGGTGCTATATCTTCACAGGCAAAGGAAAGAGAACAAAAAGGCAAAGCCTTTTTTTTTCCTTTTGCTTGGCTTTTTTTAAAAAAAGAACATTAATAAGATTTCTCACTACAGTAACTAACAGATGATTATAACTTCAGAGGAGGCAGTAAGTGTACATCCCCAAGTGATAGAGGCAGACCTTCAGTGAGCCTCTGTCAACACCATCTACCTTTGTAGTTGACTTCACTAATACCTTACCCTGAGATAAGTCAGATGAGGAGTGGGAGGATGTCCAAGCTTTTCCAGATCCCCATCCCTCACGAATTAAGCTGTAATTCTGCCTCGCTTGAGATAGCTCCATCTGGAGCCCAAGAGCTGGGCTTGTGAGCAGCAGGCACAGAACTGGCTCCCTCCAGCCTCTCCACCCAGCAGAAAGGGGCTGACTGTGGTATTGCAACTGTGCCATCCCACAGAACCCGCTGCCTGTCCTTGGGCTTGCTAGGGATGGGGATGGGGGTGAAGAAGAACAGCCTGTACCAAAGGCATGTTTTTTCTGCTGGGTGAGAGTGAACTGATAGTGCTCAGAGCCCAGGCGCTGTGGTGCACCACAGCAGAGCTGGCTGAAGCCAGTTAAAATAAGATGTGTTGAAACAACACAGAACTTAAAGAAGAATTTGAGTTTGGGCACATGAATCAAAGATGCGAAAAGCAGGGCAGCTATTGCTGTCAGTAATGCAATGGTGCCCTTCAGCATCAGAAAAATAAAACCAGTAGCCAGATGCTTTTATCCATTTCCTTTATTTTTACTGCTCCATCCTAGTCAACCACAACAAATCTGTTAATTAACTTCATTGATCAAAATTATGTGCCTAATATTTAGATACAACATTTTAGTGTTCAGTGATACATCACGGTTAATGTAATTTCTTCACTAGTTTTAGTTTTGTATTCATTTTCTTACACTGCACATCATTTAGCAGATTAGTTTTTGCACAATGGAAAAATCTGATGACAAAAACATTCTTCTAAAGGCAGGTAATTTATACTCATGAGTAGCTAGCATTTATGTGTAAATAAAACATATCATATATCTGAGAATCTTAATCAGAAGTATATTTGTTGTTTTATCTGTCAACAAGCTTTAAAACAATTCCAGTAGTGATGGTGGGGCATCTGGTTCAGAGCCATCTTCCACAGGACATGATGAGCAGGCTCTCAGAATCACAGAATTGCTGTGGTTGGAAAAGACCTTTAATATTGTCAAATCCAGCCGTTATCTAACTCTACCAGAGCCACTACTATACCATGTCCTTAAGCACCATATCTAGATGGCTTTAAGTACATCCCGGGTGGTGATTCAATCACGTCCCTGGGCAGCCTGTTCCAGTCTTTGATAACCCTTTTGATATAGAAGTCTTTCCTAATGTCTAACCTAAACCTCCCCTGGCATAATGCGATACCATTTCTTCTTGTCCTATCAGTTGTGACTTGTGAGAAGAGACCAACATCCACTTCTCTACAGCCTCATTTCAGGTAGCTGTTGAGAGCAATAAGGTCTCCCCTCAGCCTCCTTTTCTTCAGACTCAAAACCCCCAGCTCCCTAACCACTCCTCATAAGACTTGTTCTCTAAATCCTTCACCAGTTTCATTGCCATTCCCTGGACACCTCTGCTAAGGAAGTCACTATGAGGATGTGTTACTTCATGTTAAACAGATGGAGGCTTTGCCAATTTAGCTTTGATATTCTTCATGGTGTTATCAGAGAGGCACTTAGGCACTACATAAGAGAACACATGTTAATGATCGTTTATGTTATTTATGTTAACCTTCAGCTTCAATGCCTCAATTCTGCAACACGCAGGGCATTTCCAGCCATCCTCAGGGCAAGGGTTAGGCGTCCCAAAACCAGAGAGCCCACAGCTTCAGGGACACTTGGCCTGCAAAGGGCATGCCAAGGGGAGCACGGCGCTGCCCCAGACATAGGCCCTCCACACTTTTCCTATCCGGAACCCCGAACACCGTTCGTATTGAGATTCGGAGCACAGGATGCCACAGAGTGCTCCAGGCTCAGTGAATGAAGCGCTGCCAATCTCCTGCCAAGGAAGGAGTGCCAAGGCTGGAATTTCCCTTGCCTCAGTTCTCCATCAGTGCCATTTTCTATGGGGCTTTGTGAACATTTTAGTTTTGTTTGCTAATCACAGACCTTTATTAAGGTGTGGCTGGGCTAAAACTAACTTTTTTAAAAAAACATGTTTGTAGCTTCTTATTATCTACTGAAATTATACATATATACATTTCACATAGCTGATGTAAGTAGGGAAAATAGCATTGCCTAGCATTAGTTTGCAGGCTCATCTGATTGTAACATGCTGTCTTAATTGCTAGTTTGGCTGCTAAACATGAGAGTGTTTAGCACTGAGTTGGGGTACACTCCTCAACCGCCATGCCTTGGCTGTTCTCCTTTCTTACCAACTCCTTTCTTACCAACTGACAGTAGCTGTAGCTCTGATGAGCTCCTGTCCATTTGTGCACTGGCTTGAGGACACAGAACCATCTCTGGCACCAAGCCTTTGCTGGAAGGACACTATCTCCTGCCCTGTGAGTCTTCTCCCAAAGCTGACTAACCTACGTGCCTCTGAAAAACTCCTTGTGCTGTGACTGCTACCTGTGAGGTTACCACTTTGAGTGTGGCTAGCAGGGCTGTACAAGCCAGGCTGAGTCCTGACTCAGCCCAAGCAAGATGTGCTTTGGGGTTTACGTGGCTATGTAGGTCAGCTCCACCTCCTGCCAGCTCAGTGCTGGGCCTGGTGAGGTGAAGGGACCTTCTACCCATGCAGGCCTTTGGCCACCAGTGAGGTATTCCCATCCCATTCATAGCTGTCCCACAACAGAAACAACAACTATAATTCATGGTGTTTAATAAAGTAAAAATTAACCTGGATCGTGTTGAAAGTGAGTCAGAGACCAGCTGAAGTGAGCTGTTGTACTGCAGAGCTGAGGAGGCTGCAAGGACCTGATGGTGGTGGAGATGGCGTATGACCAACAGCTGCTTCTTGCCTCTCTGGTAAAACTCCCCAAAACTGTCATTAGCTCATTATACTTCCATCCCCAAAGCACTTGCAAACCACAAGCAAGCAGGAGCCCTCAGTGCCAGCTCGTCTTAGGACCCAGCAGATGGGTCTGGGTTCCCCAGGCCAAAGCCCAGTGTCGCAGGGGGACCAAGTGCTAAGAGGCATATGCTGATAAAACCCTTCCCCCGAGCCTAATGTGAACTCAGGTGTGGATTCAGATTGACGTGGGACTCCAGGTGGGAATTAACCCAAAAATGGGTTGAAAGCTGGTCAAGGTGAACAGAACCTGCTGACAAACTCCAGATCCTCAAGTAGTCCACGTTGTTTCTAGGTACATGAGCACATAGACAGAGCAAACACTGAGCAAGGTTAAAAGACTGTATCTGTGGTTGCTTACTCAGTGAGTCCCATCTGCTGTGGGTATGAGGGGGAGGAGGAGGAAAGCATAGGAAAAAACCCCAAAACATATGTGATACTCTGAGCAAAGACTGTCTCACCATGACTAACCACAAAGAGACCAGCTACACTGTGCTGCTAACTTTAACTCTGGCACAGCAATTCAGAACACTTCATTTTGCAATCTTAGCTGCACATGCTGTGTTTTCTATAGTGCCTTATTGGTGTTTTTAAGACACTTTTCAACATTTTGAACCAAAACAGGAAAAAACCAAACATACTTCCTTCTTGCATCATGTTCAGACACAAGATCAGATCTAACCAGAAACAACTATCACACTAATATCTTTGCTTACACTCATGGGAAAGAAAATTCATTCCCAAGCCAGGCTTGAGGCTTGCCCAGCAAACAGGGACTAAATTATAACCTGGAAATGAGCAGCATGCACTGACTGTAGGCCACTGAGCAGCCTTTGTGCTCACTGTTGCCCCCTCACTTACACACCCACACACATGCTCCATCATGGACTATCTGAGGCAGGAAAACATCTCAAAATATGGCCTGGTCCAACTCCTGCTCAGAGCAGGGTCAGCCAGAGCAGGCTGCTCAGCACTGTATCCAGCTGGGTTTTGAATATCTCCAGGGATGGAGGCTCCACAGCCTCTCCAGGCTAACCACTTCAAGAAGTCAAACATCATTGCAGAAAAAAAAAAAAAAAAGTGTTTTCTCACATTAAATGAAATTTCCTCGATTTCAGTTTGTGGTCATTGCCTGCTACTGTCCTGTCACTGGATGGCACTACAAAGAGCCTGTCTCTCTCTTCTTTACTGCCCCATTAGGTACTGTTGTGGACTTGGCAGCACTGGGTTAATGGCTGAACTCCGTGATCTCAAGGAACTTTTCCAATGTAAATGATTCTATGATTTATACACATGGATCAGATCCCCTTGAGGATTTTCTGTTAAAAAGCTGGGGAGTCTCAGCTCTCTCAGCCTCGCCTCATAGGACAAATGCACCAGGCCTTTAATCACCTTTATGGCACTTCACTTGACTCTCTCTGGTACATCTCTTGTACTGGGGAGCTCAGCATTGGACTCTCAGGCTAAAGCTTTTTCGAAGTACTAAAGCCATTCACTTGGTCACTGCTGACTTTCTTCAGTGTACCAGAAGGCGGCCGAGGACACAGGGTTTTCACTCTCACATCCTGTCACAGTTGCACTACCTTCATCATCCTTTGGCTCGTTGGAGCCAAAGCTGGTCAGAGCAAGGCTGCAAAGCTGCCTTCGACTATGGGCTCTCTTTCTAGCTGTGTTACTGGATTATTTGGGGGATGACCATATGCAAATCCATTACCAGTAACCTATATGTGCTTGTTTCTGCAACTACAAAATGTGGCAGTACTGATTTTGATTGCAAAGCTTAATCTGTTTATGTCTGAGAGCGTGCACAGCTCTGTGCTGTGCACTAGTGCTGCTATTCATTACTTTTGTGGTGACAGACACTACTTATGCTTCTTGGGAGGATTAATCCTTCTAGAAAGTCTCTGAAATGGACTGCAGGGTTCTTCAGGCTTGTTTAGAGAAAGCAGAACACAAAATGCAAACAGAATGCTTGGGGCTTGTGTAATATGCTCTTTGCTTTAGTTAATTCAAAATTGCTTCAGACCCAATGGCAGCTGCTTTCATTGTCCATAGTTTAAAGCTGTCTTGCTGAACAAATAATCAGTAAGCAAGTGTGGTGCCTGGTCACCCACAACAGGACAGCTTTTTCACTGCCTTAAAGATGTAAAATTGCTTGTGTTGCTCTGCAGTTTGAAATTGATGATAAACTCCTTCTCCTCCCACCACAACTGCTGCATGAAATTAGCTGTAAAAATTCCTATTATTTTCCTTCTGATATGAGTCAGCTAATTTTTAACACCAATTCTATTTGTAACTGCTGCTCCTTGGAGCCAGTTTTTACCTTGTGGTATGTCTTGAGCTGAGAAACACACTGCAATCAGGAGCCCTTGGCTAAAACAAGGGTGAAAAGTAATTTTTCAGTCCTCTGATTCTAAAATCTGGTGTAAACTCTCAACCTCACGCTGGCATTTATGAAAGCAGGGCAGAGTAGCTAGTCCAGTGTGCCACTTTCCCTTTATAAACTCTGCAAAGGTACATTTAGAAAGGATGGAGGAATCATTGGCAGGGAAAAGAGGTGTTGAAATCTATCAAGACAGATCAGGCACACTAGGGGATGCCAGCGTAATTGAAAAGATGTCCTGAATGTTGGAGTCTCTATTATTTTCAGGGTTTTACCTCTTCACTGTCAAATGGAAGATGCTTTCCCACTTAGGTCGAGAAGCCCTCAGCCAGCAGGGATGTGACTCCACCAATACCCTGCTCTCTTGGAAAATTGAAAGCCTCCAGGTGCAGCAACTTTTGACGCAGGCTATCTCATGCTGGCACAGTGCTTTCCTGGCCAACTGAGCCAAGTGAAGGTGTCCTCTCTGCCCCACTTCCCCTCCTCCAGCACTGGAACAACCTGACACCCCACTGCTACCACCAAGCAGCCCTGGCCTTTGCCAGCCCCTTCTGGGAGCTACTTGTTACAGAGGCAGAAAACCAGCTGCAGCCTTTGCTGTGGTCCCACTGGCTCATGGAGGAGTACCCAAGCCCTGACAGAGTGGAGGTACTGGGCAGGCAGTGGGAGTGAGTTGGTGTGTTGGTGCAGCTGGTTGGCCAACACTCCAAGCCTGCCCGGGGCATGAGGTGTGCTCAGGAGGTGCATGCTGCCAGCTCACACCTGCTTACCCTCCATGAAGGAAGACAAAGAGATAAAATGCTGTTCTCACTGAGGTACGATTTAACCAGCGGGTCAGTTGGCACTCGCTGGCTTTGTGCCTTCCCAGATTTTTCCACATCTCCTCCCTTGTGCAGCCTCCTCTCTGCTATTGCAGGTGGGCGGGCACAGCTTCCTGTGGCACTGTGCTTTGCTGGCTTGTTTTTCAACCAAATCAGTTCCCTGAGCTGATTCACGTGCAGTTTGACGAACAATTGAGCTGACACTGCTTCAAAGGGCAGCATTGCACAGCTGGCCCAGGGAGCATGCACTCCTGTGAAGAAGGCTGGTCCATACCCTGGGCAATATCCTGCTACAGTATCGTACCATACTGTGCATGTACAGAAGTAGGTTGTGGAGCAGTTGCAAAAAGACTACATCCACAGACATAGCGAGGCAGTCAGTCTGATGAAGTTTTGAAATTCTTTATTTCACATCCTTATATCCCAGCTGAAGAGCCAGATGTCCTCGGGAGACATCAGCACTTACATGCCTTGAGCTGCATGCCGAAGTCTCCTGAACACAGCCATGTGTTGACAGGTCCAAGGGTATCCTGGAGATTTTCCTACCAAAGGATCCTCTTGGGCATGTGCTTTCTCAGATGCAAACTCAGTGGCTTGAGAGAAGGAAGGATGTGTTTTGTCCATATGCTGAGCCCTTCATGAAATTATCAGAAAGACTGCAGAAGACTACAGACAGAGATTCCTTTAATGATTATTAACTCTGAATGATGAAAGTGTCTGAGAGGAGAATTTCACATATTAACAAATGTGTTCAATATCTTGTAGGGTAAAATCCTGTATTATCTGAGACAACTTTTCACCTTTTCTGTAAAGCACAGTCTTGAATCGTCAAAGCTATAAAACCTCACTTGGAGGTGATGAGTTTTTGACATGTTCAACCCTAATTATGTATCTGGCCAATAAAGTGTTGCAGCAATGTGTCTGTCCTCACTGATGCCAAAGGCTAGAATACCACAGGATTCACACCAAGCAGCTAATGCAATGCTCAGGAATAAATAGCTCACTGAGGTGAAAATTAAGGTGGAATGAATTTTGAAGGCCCATTTCTGTTTAAATAAAGTTTTGAAAACTACACTGGAATACAACTACTGCCATTTATTTTTTTTTTCAGGTAAACAAAGCAAATTAGGGCTTGCTTCTGCAGCAGAATACTTGAGCACAGTCATCCATTCATAGGAGGAACCTCTAAAGCTTGAAGCTCTGTTTGTATGAATCCCAAACCAAAATTAATAGCTTAGAGTTTTTAGGACTTCACAAAAGTTGTTGGCTGTCCATGTTGTTATTTCTTTAGCGACACACACCTGCGAAATAAAAACCCTGCATGTAGAATTAAAACTCAGAACACAGAATTAAAGACAACCTGTAATTAAGTTGGCTTGATACAACCTGCCAGAATAATGCATGTGACCTGTAACACGGTCTTTTTCTTCAGGGTTTCTTGGATGTCCACATGTGCATATGGTTAGATTGTGTTAACTTCTGACATGTGTTTCGCTCACTTAGAGGATTTGTGTTTCTTTGGTGATTATTTAACAAGCTGTTTGATCTGCTTCTACCAAAATAAAGGGGAAAAAAAAAGTGTTGAGTAGACTGAGTCTGCACAATTAAGGATATTTAAAAGACATCACGAAATTCCTAGGTCAACCCTTCCTGTGATGAGACGGTTTCTGGAAGAGTATAGAGGCAAGTCCAGTTATTGTACCTGCAGTGAGAAGTGTCTCTTTACAGGTCTGAGCATGTCTATATCCCAGCAGTCCCTGAAGTTTTCACATGGGAAAGACTGGTGATCCCCAGTTAAGTGAAAGAGCTGAAAAATAACAATCGTCTTACCCGTAGAGCAAAGGGTAGCACTGCTTTGTTGGAAGTCTCCATCCATTTCCACATAGCTCTCAGGAGGATCACATGAAGATGGTATTGTTCACCTTCAAAATTTTAAATTCTCTTTTACGATAAAAGTGGAGCAGGAATATTGGAGTTGGGGAGGCCAGAGAGTGGGACACTTCATCTGTAACTGTAAAGTCGATGGAGATGCTGGACCACAGCTACAGCCTGTTTTGGCCAGTATCCTCTTTGTAACACCAAGCACCCAAGAAAGAAGTCATGAAGCATTCAACTGTGTCATGACACCTCCTAGAAATCTTCAGAGCTTCGACCCACCCTGAGCCAAGGCTGGTGTCTTTGTCATAAACAATATGAGCTATCAGGTAAAATACATTCCAAGCTCTACCAAGCAGATAAATGAAACGTGAAACAACATTTTCTGTAAACTTGTGTCTATTTCATGGAAGCTGATTTTCAATGTAAGAAATGTGTAGGGATCAAAAAACATTTCAGATTTGAAGAAAGATGTGATCACATAGATTTAACAAGTGTTTTGCTATCATGTCACATGTCAGTGGTGGAAACCAAGTTCATAACAGCTTCCCCGCAGTTGTCATTAGTTTTAGCGTTTGCTAAACTGTCCTGACAGTTGTCACAGGATCAAGTGTACAATAAAAATTACTTGTATTCACGTATGCACACACACAGAGAATTTATGTTTCCTGCTGGTGCTGTGGATTTCAATTATCTACTCTCCTCTTGATACCTAAAGAGGAGTAATTTACAACCTATAAAAACTTACAGTACAAGAAATAAAATACTGCTGTGTAGTCACCTGTTAATGTTAGCAAGACAGAAGCTCCATCTGGTGGTAGATTTCAGTAACTTCATTTTTCTTTTCCTCTCATACAGAGCAGCCAAGTGTTGTCACTCCATTATCTAGCTAACCCCACGGTGCATTAGGAGCAGCACTGTAGGAAACAAAATGTAGGGCATTGTCTGTTGAATTGAGCCGCATACACTTGGGATATGATAGTGTACAGACGGTCAACTGGAAACTAGATGTAAAGCTGTGATATGAGAAAATGCCTATATAGTGACATTTGTGACTGTTTTCTAAGCATAATTAAGCCCAAAGACATTGAGAAGCTCTGGAAACAGAAGCTACCTGAGTTTTGTTGATTTACATATTTTTACAGGTACAACTTCTTACCACAGTGAAATATAAGCTGGTCATATCTTCAGCCACAGGAGGAAGCTTGGAGCAGAAAACATACTTACTTTCAAATCTAATTTCTACATATATCACCAACTGCTGAGCATCTATCGTTCTAAATTCATTTGCCACATCCAACATGGACACATAAGATAACATCTTAGGAAGAAGAAGGACAGAGATAGCCATAGCTTGTATAACTTGCTGTAAGTTCAGTTCACATCAGCAGGAGATCTACATTTAATGAGGGTAGTGTTAATTAAGCTAGATATAAATGATAAGACAATATATCTTCCTATCCTTTCACGTAATATCATTATGTATCTTCCTTTGGGGAATATGTTCTGCACAAAAAAAACCCTTGTTGTCTACAAGATCAAAAATACACGATACCAAGAAATCCTTTTGTCTCTAAGCAAAAGCTAAGCCACAGACTGTGTTGGTTTTCCCTGTGTATATAGTAGTTACTTGTTTGTCAATTACAGCTCAGTCATCACTGAACACTGCAAAAAATCAGCTGTTACACAAATAGGCATACTACAGCTGTCTCCTTAGTTTTCTCTATTCACTACAGGTTTGTCACCATGTGAACGATGGATTTCATGGAGTTGCCTTCTCATTTCACCAGCCTATTTATGCATTTGGGTGCACATATCAAAGGAAGCTGGGAGAGGTTGAAGTCCAGTACAGTTGGGTAATGCTCAAAAATTCATCTAATTGCTAGTAGGTCGCCATATACATCAGTGTCATTTGTACAGGTATATATTTATCTGTGTAAATATATACACACATACATATGTATATGTAGATTTTAACATATGCTTGGGAAAATCACATGCAGAACTTCAGACATAGGATTTCAGTAAAACTGTTCATATGTACAAATCAAACATTTGTCAAGTACATGACTATACTGGTATCCAGGCAGCCTGGAACAGTTTGCAGGGACAGGAAAATTTTATAAGCAAATGTATTCAATATTATTATGATAACAAATGATTTCACATGCCAAGCTTGAGGTGCCCTTAGTGCTGTGGAGGAATTCCAAGAAAAGCAAATATATTTTCTAGGAATCTGGTGTCATCTCTTTCTCTATCATGTACACTTCCCAATCTGTCATGAGAGAGAAACTCATTAAGTCTTATTTGTTATTCTTCTAAAGCTTGTCATTAATGTTTAATAACAATGTATTCCAAATACAGATGGGTTTACAACACTCCTAAAGCCACCAAGGAGCTTAGGTTCTGTATCATAGTCCTTCTCTCAATTATCACAAGTCCACATTTCTACATATTTGAATAAATATTTCTTGTATTGTAAAGATAGATTCTGATGTTTTCTTTACAGCAGATCATCGGTATGTTCCAGTAGCAACACGTTGTAGATGAACGAGAACACTG
>WEIS01090052.1:236-18209 GCA_013389965.1 Todus mexicanus
AGTGGCTAGCAATTTCAATAAAAGTCACTTGCTTAGTGTGTCCTCTCCATTTCATTTCTAATGTCTCACTGTCATCTCTCACCTTCTTTCTGATGCTGGTATTATTAGTCTCGTCACTGAGAAAAAGAACTGATACGTATCGGTATGTCTGAACTGTGAGAACTCCAGAAGCTTTCTTAATACATTTGAGATGAAAATATGCATTTACTCCAGAAGACTTACTAGAGATGGTATGAAAGTAAAACTCCAAATACATACAGCATGGGTGGTAGGTCCTCAACAGAAGTTGTTCTATTTCACAGACATGGACTTTTTATTCACTGCTGCTTACAAACAAAGGTGGAGGCAAGACCTTCTGCCGGTTTTGGTGGTAGCCCATTTATCTGGGGTTTGTTCACATATTTAAAAGTAGTCTCACAGACCGAGGACTGAGTGGACAGAGATCTTTGTTTTTAATATGAACTATGTCCTCCATCTGAGTGCCATAATTTCTCCTGAACTTTCAGTGAGAGGGTTGTTGTTTCATCCAGTACAGGAATGTCTTGTTTCCCTTTCGATTGCACTTTTCTAGTTGTCCCAGGAATGGTCTACAAGCACTGCTGCTGATAATCAGTGTTGTTCTCATTCCCTGCTCTTTGAGTTTACATCTGGAGGCTGAAGAATACAGTGCTACTTAGACTACTTTTATGTCCCTCTGGCAAATGATATCTTTACCTCCAAGTGTCCTTTTTCTACCTATAATTATTTAAATGATTGATATGAGACACATACTGCAATAAAACCTTATTGGTGCATCTCCTTGTGGTTTACCCCTCAGGTGTGGAAAGGAGTCCTGAAGAGATGGCTGAAGGCAAGGTTGATGTCTCCAGCATCTTATCCCCATTTACAACAAGGGAGGTGTGTTTCAGTGAAGAGAATTTTGACAAACTAGTGAAACTGACTGATTACAACGTTCTGAATAACGAGAAGTTGATTCTCCGGGCCTTACGCTTGGCAGTGGCGCGGAGGAAGCAACGGAATTATTAACCACCATCCAATAGCTTCAACTTTCCACATGCTGTTTCTTGGATTGTCTCTTCTCTGGTGAGATCAAGATATTTGATGTTTGCCAGTGATATTTGGAGCAGAAATCACATCATCCTGAGGACGTGCTGGACTCCACCCTATTTGCATGACTCTTCAGCCAAACAGATTGTAATTTCCCAATGGTTTAATCAAGAACAAACTTCAGAGCAGCAAATTTATGTTGAGTTTTGTTACCTTGTTACTTTACCAATTGATATATCTATTCCCTATAAATTAATATACTGTTGTGTAAGATAATAATGAAGCATTCAACATTAAAATGTGAATCAAACCAGTATTTATGTGGGGCTTTTTTTCTGTCTGGCAGAACAACAATCCATTGAACTGGAATTTCTCTGTTAAGTAGCTGATCCATTGCGTTGGTCTTGCTTACCTTAATTATTGAAGGTTGTCATCTCTGATTTGATTGTCTGTCCGCTATGAGGTTTTTATTTAACTGGCCTTCTTCATTGATCTTTGAAAATAAGTTTTGTAAGTTACTATCAGTGTCATAAAAACCTATAGTTTTCAACATGAATAAAAAATACCCCTGAATTACATCACCTTTGTTTCAGATGGTCAGATGGGTCCTCTGAGCTGCTATTCACAGAACCATCTATATTTGGCCTAAGTAACAGTCATGTTGCCCAATGTTCTTTTCATTTTCTCTTGGAGTTGTTGCTGACTGTCCTGTCTCACTCGTTTTCACCTGTCCTGACTCTTCTGACTGACATTGCAAGATGGCCTTGCAATTCCTCTCTGTTTCATAAGACGAGAAGTGACTGCTTGTTGTTTGCATAGTGTGGGCTACTGCAAGGGGGCCTCTTGCGATCCCTTCCAGACATATTTTTTTGCACTTTCCTGCAAATGGTCTTTTTGCAGGGATTATCCTGAGAGAGTGGCTCCTCCTTATCAGAAATCCTAGAAGTCTTTTGTAGGAAGGGAGCTGCCAAAGGCTCTTTTCTTGCAGCTCTGCAACAGGCAGATCACACGCTCAGTCTTCCACAACAGCAGCACTGCACTGTGGAGCTGTGGCACACACAGAGACTGACCACAGCATCTCAGAAAATGCTTGGGATTATCTTCCTTTTGATGATAAAAGGCTCCTAGTGTTGCAATGAACTTGAGAATGAGTCACTATGGCAGAACTGGTGTTGTGATCAGGGGGGTCTTGATTATGCTCAGAAACTGAAATTAGTTTTCATGGAATGAAGTTCTAGGAAATGGATGAGAGATAAAGATTCTCTCCTATGGAAAAAGCAGATGGTGGTATACATCTTACAGCAATTTGGGTGGTAGAAGTGGAAGAGTGGGCTGTGGTTTTCACCTATTACCGGGTTTATTGTGTTCATGTACCTAAAACACTTGAAAAGGCACAGGTATCACCTTGTTTTCAGGTACAGTATTGCATGTTTAAATCTAAATTATTAGCCCCCGAAGTGTGAGGCAACTGTAATTGTGGTTCAGCTCCAGAACATCAACTCATGGCATCCCTCTGTGTCTTTTCCAGACATATCTTTGATTTTATTCCCATGGCTCCTAAGACTTTTTTGCTGGAAATGAAATAGAGCAGGATGGAAGAAGTTTCAGTGTGTTTTACAGGAGAAAGTTGCTCAATAGCAGGACGGGGAGAAAAAGCCAGATAGGTGCATGACACAGCCTGAGCTCGATTAACCCAGCTTTTTGTCAGGGCTAATTAGCCCATCTTATGCCCATGACTAATTACTTTACTGACATAGGTGTGCTGCACCCCAAGTAAACCCTGAAGTATCTCTTCATTGGGTCCTCTGGCTGATATCAAGCCTGCCTTTATTTCTCTGAGGGAGTTCCTCCTATTCAAGATCATTTTGAAGCCCTTTTCTTCAGCTACCCCAAAGTTTCAATATCCTCTTTTTGAATCAGGATACCTATTTTATTTTTATTTTATTTTTTATTTTATTTTTTATTTTTATTTTATTTTATATTTTTATTTTATTTTTTATTTTTATTTTATTTTTATTTTTAAATTATTTTTAATTATTTTTATTTTCATTTTTATTTTCTATTTCTGGATCCTTGATAAAAACATGCAATAGTCTTATAAGTGAACTGTTCGCAGTCTCTGTAGAAATATTTTCCTTCAGGCTTACCTTTCTTTGACTACTGCTTCTTTTTGATCCGTTCATTATCCATCCTTAATGTGTTTAAAGTTTCTCTGGGTGACGTTTGTTGCATCTAGTTCTTAAGTTAGAACATCTTTAAATGCCCAAACATTTATGAATTCAATTTATATCATGTCTGTGACATTACTGTTATCAAACAGTTCTCTATTCAGTGCAAAGTGAAATGAAATTTTGAATTTGATTGTTCTGTTAAGTTTCATAGTAAGGATGATTTTTTTTTGTTCAAAAATACTCCTTTTTGGTTTTTTTTCCACTTCTTGTGTACTCACTTTGTGTACTCCCTCTCTGAGACAGGGACCACCTCCCGTATGCAGTGCCCTGCACAGTGATGCCTTAAAAATAGGAGGACATAAAGAATACATGAGAACGCAGAGAATAATTAACATTAATTTCAACCCTAATTTCACCCTCTCACATGTATCCTCTTGGAGATCATTCACTGAAGCACCAATCGGATGCACAAAATAACAAAATTTTGAGCTAGTGAGTTTTTAAACCTTTGCTTTTGCAAGGGAAACTCTCTTACAGTTTCAGCAGGTCATCTGGGAATTGTTTCATGCGATGTTTGTCACTGCAGTGTCTGCTTGGCTGAAAGACAATTTACGGCCTGAGATGGTCAAAATGGAAGGTGAGATGGGAATAGAAAAAATTCTTTTAGGTGTGTCTTTAAGCAAAAAACCTGCCTACTCCCCATGGGCAATAAAAAACTACTAAAATTCTTATGGGTGCCCAGCAGTTTGTTTGGATGTCCTTGGCCGAAGAAGTCCTTGTTGCCCACTCCTGGGCAGTCAGATGGACCCTGACTGGTGTCAAACTCCTCCACACAAGGGGCTGCAGTTTGACAACCCTCTAGTGTGCGACCTTCTAGCACTGTGACCTTCTCAAGAAGTGATGGGGATGCTTAAAAGTATAAAATATTTGCTCAGTGCCTGTAGCTGTGCAGGGAAGATCCCTTTCAGGTCTTGATGACCCTCTAACTATAGATGCAAAGACCATCCTTCTGCAGTGCCTGGAGCCTGGGTGGCTGCACCTCAGTGAAGATGTGCAGCACGCACTCACCTCCCAGGCAGCGGAGGAGGAGAAGGAGGAGGAGTTGGGGATTGCTCAAGTGGTGGTGTTGGGGTGAGGCTGCGCTGAGTCAGCCACTAACACACCTGCCTGCCTCCTCCAGGGCAGCTTAAAGCACGAGAAGCTGCCTGACCGAGACTCCTCTGTAACCATCCTCCGCCACATTTCGCACCTGGCTCAGACACAGAAAAGACCACGATGGGATTGTTCTACAGTAAAAGCCAGGTAAGTAAAGGAAAGAGGAGACTTTGTGATGAGCTGTGCCACCAGCCCTTTGGTGGGAGAGGGAGGGGACATGCTATAGGAGGTAGAGTTCCACCACCTGTATCTTCAGCTCCAAGGCTGAGAGCAAAGTGAGGTTTCTGCCTGGGTTTTTTGCCTGCTTTGTGCTTTGGCCTTCAGGAATACAAGAACTTCAATGCTGCAGTAATTTAACTTTCTTGAAAATCCACGATGAAAAGAAAAAAAAAGTCTTTTTGTACATCACTGCTGTCCTTTACTTCCGTCTAGTTGGACTAGGTAAAACAACTCACTGAGTCAAAACAAGGAGGCATCGTTAATGTCAATGACTACATGTGGAAAACTAGGAAATTAATGTTGTATGAGGTGTCAAATACAGCTCTCTTAGAAATTGTGGGAGGTTTGGGGCCTAAGGGAATGAATGGTGGCACATTGTTATATATTGATCTGCATATTTGTTACAGTGATATTCCCTACTGTGTAGGGCATGAACTGTCATTTATATCCGATTATTGCATCACTACCTAGTTTTGCTCTTTCTTTTTTCCTCCGCCTAGTAATTGTTTTTTCTTGTTTTGTTTGTGGATTTAAGGGGGTTTTTGAGGGTTTTCAGTTGGTTTTGGTGTTGTTTTGTTCTGTTGGCTTTGGATTTGTTTTTTGGGGTTGTTTGGTTTTTGTTGTTGTTAGGGTTTTTTGTTTATTTGTGGGTTTTTTTGTCATTTAGAACATGAAATATGTGGGTTTCCCTCTTTTTAGTCCTTTTAAAAAGTTATCTAGACAACCAAGTACCTCACCTTCAACTCCCATACTTCTGATTAAGTGCCATGTTTGTCTGATCCTTGCTTAGAATGAAGAAAGATAACAAAATCAAACCAGTTTCCTGGCAGCTTTGATAAATGTCTTTTGATAACCACTTGGGTCTAGGTGTTTTCCTGAGATTTCCATTGATAATGTCCTGTGAACTTTGCTTAAAGGCAGACTGGATGAGCTGAATTATTCAGAGAGAAATTGCAGAGTTGTTGCTTTCACTCCCCCCTTCTGAGATGTTTGAGATAGGTCTCTGGAAGACACTTTTCAGGTCCTCATTTTCTGAGAGCCAGCCCTGCGCTACGTCAAACATAACAATGGATTTTATAACTATAAACCAGCTGACGAGCAGCATTGTTACACCATGATACTGTTACTAATTCCTGCCCTCCTAGATTGTCTGCTGTTTGTTGTGAAATATATCGGATATATATGACATCCTTTGAGTTTGCACAGACCAAGATGTGTGTCAGCTGTATTAATAACACGGCAAAGCTCACTATCATTTCTCTGTGATTGGGCTGTGTCAGACACCTCGAGTTGAGGGTTACCACATGTTTCCTCAGAATGGAAAATGGAGGATACCAGAGGTTTGGTCTGTGACTGAAAGTAGATTTTGGATCTCTGGCCACACCTGTCTGCAAACCTTCTGGGAGGCAGGAGAAGACAATGCGCAAGGAAGAACATCAGTTCAGAAATGTTTTGGATGGCTGAAACTGAAACACTTAATGTTTTCTCTGACTGTGCTTCTCTTCTTCTCTCTGCATGTTCGTCCCATGCCTTTTGTACGTTGTTCAACAGACGGAACCATCTCCATGCAACTTGCTCACCGTAAAAATAATACGGATGAAAAATGCCAGGAAAGCAGACTTGTGTAAGTATCTTTGCTATACCCTTGGGCATGCTTGTAAAACTACTTGGAGTATAACCACGTGACACAAATGCTACAGAGTATTTAGAAAAGGAGAGGGATAAAATGCATGACTGTGGTATGCTGAAGATGAGGTAGCATAGTAAGAAGATATTATTTGTTGTTGTATCTTTGCCAATGTAACGCTGAAGTTGAGCCACCACCTGTAGTTCGGGAGATGTTTGCACAAAATGCATAAAATATTTCACATCTGACTCTGCAAAGAAAGATTTTTTTAACTCACAGGGAAGGCTGCAGTAAGAAGTTTAGATGTGGCTCTTCTTTCCGTGGTTCATTCTTACAGTAATGGTCACCCTGTGCATCCTTGGGCCTATCACAAAATATTTTACATGAATTCAGGGCGGCACACTTGCCACCTCTCATGGATGGTCATATTTGATTCAGCCATTGGAACAGCCATGTTTCAAAACTTAGCTGAGGGCTCACACTGTTTGCTTTTTCTATTCTTAATTATTTTGACAGAAAGCCCAGGAATGATAGTTATGTATAAGTTTATTAATGCTGGATAAATAGCTGAACTGCAAAGGACTAGAAAAAAAACAAGTATGCATAAAGATCACCTCTAGTCTAAGGAAATAGTTGATTGTTTTGCATTTATTCATTTATACAAACAAAAAAATCTTAATCCAGAAAGTTTCTGTTGGAATCAGACCAAGCTAAATTTGTTCAATTAAAATGATGCAAGACAACATTCGTTTGGGCCTTTCCAAAGTGATTTGCTTTGGGTTCTGCTATAGTTTCTCTAGAGACTGAAGGAGTATGAAGAAGAGTTTCTCACTCTGATTTTTACTGAAGAGAAATAAGATGCTTTCCTGTTCCTGAATGTATGGGGACGAAGAATCTGTATTGAACCTTCTCACTGGACTACTTGTAAAGTACGGAAAGGAGATTTGAAGTTCGGTTCTAGGCTGGAGAGAAATTCCTTGCTACAGCTAAAACCTATCTGAAGGTAGAAAAGTGCACTCTGAACTGAAAGAAACAGGTGTGGAAAACTACAGCCTTTAGATGTCTCCCCACACACTCATGTCCTGTTCAGCCATCTGCAGGATAATGAGTTTACCAAACTTCCTCTTCACCTTTTTTTTCCTCACCTAGATCAATGCTTTTGCTTTTTTGTCTTCAAACAATTTTAATTGTCAAGCGAGTTTCCTTTATTTTGATGCTCTCCTTCCTTAGCAACTAGAAAGTTGCCAAGGCAAGGGAGAGGTACTGAAATGCTTGGGTATTTCTACCTGCCAGTCTGAGACATGTCCCACTGGCCCATGAATCTGCTTAAAGAATGAGTTTGAATGGTAGAGGTGCTTTTGGAGAGTGTCAGAGGGTCTGGAGCAGCAGCAAAGTCACAGCATGGGCTTTCCAGGCTGAGGTTGTTCTGCCTTACACTGCGAAGGATATACTGGATCTTACCTGCAAAGCAGAACGACAGACATCCACCACCAACACTCCTAAGCTATTATGTTTGAAATGGTCAAAATCAGCCAAAATGTTTGCACAAACAAAACAAAAACAAGGCTTGCAAAACGTGAATGCTTTGCTTGTCGGGTACTTTCAGCAGAAAGAAAATCAGACATGACATTGCCTGACTTACGCCTAGTTGTTGAATCTGGTTTGATTGACAGCTGCCTAATTCCAGTAACATTTGATTTTGCTTAGTATAAAATTGGTGCATTGCTTTGATCAGAAAGATCTGCTCTTAAACCACTTTAGGATGTGGTTTTCTATGCAACCAGACTTGTAGAAGTCACAATCTTTTAATGAATTGTTTTCACCTTTGGTTAAACTCACTGGCAACGTAAAAGCTAGTGGAAATCGTGTGTTGGTAACTACACATGACTTTCACTCAGAAGCAGGAAAAACGGAGGCTTAAGATTAAGAAGTGTATCACTTCTACAAAATTTTGCTATTTGTGTGTAAAACTGGGGGAATATTGTTAGGTTGCTTCAATCATCTTTACAGTTCCCTCAAGATTAGTTTGACACAGTTGTGGGAAACCCAGAAGCATGTGGATCTCTATCACCAGCAATGAAACCTTCTTTACAGTACCATTTTCCTAACTATGATTTTTTTTTTCCTCCTCCTTCCTTTGCCCAGCTCTGTTTTTATCGCTTTCCTTTTCCTGCAAACTTTTCTAGATAGAACAAGTTGGTGAGGGTCACCTATTTCTCAGTCATCTTATAGATCTTTAGCATTTCAAAAATCATCTCTTTCTCTCTCTCACCAGTTTTGCCCATCCTTTTCTTTCTGCAGTGAATCTCATTTCATTTTCCTCTCTCAAGACCCCTTCTTGCACTAGGTTTTTGAGGTTTTAAATGACTTTTTTTAATACTCATCTAATGTTTAAAAGATCTCCCAACCTGATGCTGCAGGTTAATGTCATTATTGCTCCTTTTCCCAAGTAATGGAGATGGCAAAATTAATCCAAAACAATAGATTCTCAAACCTCACTAGCATCTCCCATGGAATAGATAATGGAAGACCTTTAATGGAAGTTCGGTGCGTAAGATATTTTCTTCATCAAAGACAATTTAAATAGTTTCATTCTGCTTTTTAAATACTGAACCTTTTTAATAGACCCTTGTGCAATTCTGTCTCTTCTTCCCACTGATCCGTCAGTGTGTAAATATAGCACTAATTTCCATGTTGTATTAACGCAGAGCTGATTTAATTGACACCACTTGTAAATTTAGTGCCTTGTTTGTGTTCTCCACATTCCCCCTTCCCACTGAGCACACCCACATCCCCATCAGGCTCACTGGGGCTCTTGATATTTCTGGACTTGTGAACACTTGCCAGTTCCCAGATTTGGGTGTGTGTCCCATCTGCAACCTGACTCTCTAATGGGGTGAGACTTGGATGTGCACCAATCCAACCCACCCTCGAAAATACAGTTTTCTCTGCAGAGAATTACAAATTTCAAGCTCAGCCTCTCACAGTCCTTGGGCAACCACCATTGCTCCAGGACAAACAGAAGGACACGTCTTTTTGCAGCACGTGGTTCAGCTTGGGAACTCCCCACAACGGGAGACAACGAATGCCAAAAGTTTATGTAGGACTCTAGATGGATATTGGACAAGTTCATAGAAGAAAAATGCAGTGAAGATTGGTTTAGGAAGTCTCTGAATCTTAAACTGTGAGAGCTGAGAGGGCATTATAAGATTCTTGCCCTGTTATATTCTTCCTTAGACACCCACCACTAAATGTAGGACATACTCTTCTCTGGCACTGATGTCCATCCCTAACAAGACTAAAAATACAAAGGTGTTCAAGAGCAAGATAGGGGAGAAAACCAAAATCATTACGTGGAATTAACAAATGGAAAAGAAAACAAACCAGAGCGTTAAGAGTTAAACAAAAAAGTATAAACAAGCAACTGGATGGAAACACTGAGCTGAACATCGTTCCCTTCTTCCTGAAAATATCCAAGAGCCCTTAGTGGACACTGCTTGCAGGCCCTAATCTAAATGCACCTTGACTGGTGTAGAGTTAAAAATATTCTTCAGTGTTTTCTTAGTAAGAAAATTATTTTTTGAAGCTTTTACAGAATTTTATTTGTTTTAAATGAGGCTCGTTCATTTTGGAAACTTCCAAGTTTTGGACTGTTTGAAATATAAAGCTTATGTTATTTTGGAGTGAAATATTTTTAAAAATTATTAAGCACTTTTTAAAATTTTTTATCAAATCCCCTATTTTATGGCATTGCAGTAGCACTTCTCTTGCATGTGAGACCAACTCATGGAAAGCGCCTTGAGATCCTGGAAGGAAATACAGCCAGTGAAATACATAATTGTTTGGGAACTATGGTCCAAAGCGATACTTACTGCAGGAACCCACAGGCTTCCTCTGGTGTTCTGTTCTTGCACTGTTATTGTTTCGTTGTTATTTATTACTTACTTCACCATTTAAGCAGTTGTAATTAGGCGCCAACAGCCTATTGTTCTAGGTGCTGCTTGAGATCTCGTTATAAAATAAGAGGATGTGGATTGATAAAGCCTGGCAAGGGAGAAAATAGCGGAGGGGGGAAAGGAAGGTTATTTAGCAACATCTCGGCAAAGGAATGTTTTAAAGGGGGATGTAAATGAGATTAGTGATGCTGGTTTAGGGATGCTTGTAGAATACTCCACTAAATACGAAGGGTAGGGTGGGAGAAACAGTGACAGCTTTTTATTGAAGTTTATTTAATAGGAGATTAATGTAGAAGGCTCCCTGGAGGCTGGAACTGATCTCCCAGGTCTGAATGGATTCTGATAGCCTGACCATGAAGGACCTTGAGAAGGAAGATGTTTATTTCTACAGAAGTAACCAACATTCTTAAAAAACCCCAAACAAACATATAAAAAGTTCCAGTGATCTAAATTATCTATTATTCTTCACTCCAGAAGACAGCAATGCCTGCCTGCCCACCCACCCTCAGCCAGATCTCTGCTCAGCTCCACAGTGAGGGAGGAAGAATAAAAATACTTTTACCAGCTGGTGATGACAATTTATGGTTTTGACATGAATGGGTCCAAGTCCATGGATCAAATACTGTGATCACGGAGATAATCTGGGCAAGCAGTATTTGAGACAACATTCTTGGTTCAGATCCTATCAGCATAATACGGAAAAAGTACATCTGAAGAGTTTTGAAAAAATCTACCCTCTAAAAGTGGTCTCAGTGTGAGCACTTGTAGGCAGTCCAAAAGGAGGAGGATGTTCAGCTTTCTGTCCAGGTTACAGGTAGGCTGGAGGTTGTGTCTGTTAGCCTCAAAAAAGGAGAGAGAATTAAAATTAAAAAATCTGAGTTTAGCTCTGTTTGAATTTGAGCTGTCTATGAGGCAGGTGAGATTTTAGCATGAGCCAGAAGAGCTGATGCCGTGTTGGTTTTGGATGCCTCATGGTGCTGGGGCTATGGTGTTCTTCAGCGTGGCTCATGTCATTGTAATGCAACCTAATGGTAAAGCACAATCAAGATCCAGTCCTGCTATTAGCCTGGAAGATAATTAGAAACTTAGTGTAATAACTGGACAAAGAGGCCGAGCTTTCATAAACACTTGCTGCCACGCCTGCTTTTGGCAGGATGTTACCCCACAGCGATACCACGGCTGCCACCTCAAGCACGTTTGGCGGCTACTCACATGTTGTGGTCCGGGGAGGGACACAACAGATTGTTGCTGTGAAGCTCTGCTATGTGTACCGTGTGCGAGTGTAATTGCCGTAGTTAGGTGGTGGTTACTCTTACGTACTAGGGTAATGATGCCTATGGCTGACAAGGGGAACCTCGTACGTAGACGTGAAAAGACACTTGACAAAAGGCAGTGGAAAATTGTGGCGTGACCAGCCTGAGCGCAGGTATGCTGCGGAGTTCCAGTTCTCACATCTTCTTGTGCCTGGAGCTGGCTGCGCAGAATACAGGCCTGAGGTATCAGGCGTGTAAAAAAGGTTCCTTGGTGTTGTAAGTGCCGCTCTTGTAACACCTGGAAAATACTTTATGAACAAGCAGAAATTAGGTTACAGAGGACACCTCTGGAGTACGAAAGGCATCACCAAGCACATTTTGCAGATGGGAGGAGGGAAGCGTGCTTGTTTAGCGGCTGTGCTGGGACTGCCCCAGAGAAGGTCAGAGATCTGAAGTGAGAAGTCAGAGATCTGATGGCTGACAAGTAGTTGTTTCTTAAAGGTGTACGATGCAGCAGACAGCAATCACTTGCAGAAAAGAAAAAAATAGTGGACTTTCAAAGTAATAATTTGCTCTTTGCAACAGACCTAGTCAGAACATGTATTGCTGTTTGGGAAATGTCAATGAAATAAACCTTGGATTGCTCAGAAATGTATGGACTTGTGTCCTCCTGATCCTCCTCCTAGTAGGCACAAGAGCTGACAACAGTCTATGCTAATAGTGATCTGAACTTCCCAAGAGCCAAAAAGGATTTTTATGTGGACATTTCCTGTATAGACAAAAGTTATGGACTGTTAGAAACTTAGGTGATTTCTATGTGTTTTGATTTTACTTATTTAATTTTTTTTAGAATTTATTTATCTTTCTATATAGCACAACTACCTTCATCAGCCAAAGTTACTCTTTTTTTCTTTTTTTTTTTGATTCAGAGTTACCCAAAGATGACTTAAGTCTCAGGGGAGTTAGGAAAAAAAAAAAAGCCTGACTTTGTTAATTCTTTAGTTACACATGGAGTGCAAGAAAGAGCAGAGTCAATTATTGTATGTCAGGTCTACTGGTAACACTAAGTCCAGTCAGATGAAGGCGTAGCTGCTAAGCAATGGCAGGAATGCTCAAGTAGGTGGCATTACAAATAGAGGAAATAGAATGCTAATGATGAGATTGACTCCCACGTGCTATCTTTGGCACTTGTGTGGGTTGTTCCCCCTAACTAACAGATCATGTTCTGTAGGGTGATCATCCCTGTCTGGGTCCACAGGACTGTTCATCTCGTAGTTCACCTTTGCCTTTTATTTCTTGATAATGATGACAAAATGTATTTGCAGGCAGCTTATTCTGACTTCAGAATGAAAGTGCTTGTTGATGATGGTAAGCACTGCAGACTACTGCTAATCACTGTTTCATACTGAAGTTTTAGTGCCGTACCTCCCTCACCTGTGAGAGTGCTCAGGTGGGAATCCAAACTTTACAACTGGCCACTTCATCTGGGAAAGGAAGATGGAATTACTTAAGATGCCCTTGCTACATCTGGAGCATTAACATTCATAGAAGAGCTTTATGACCTGAATACACCTCTAATTGGAACAGCAAAGCCAAAGCAATGCAATCTTGTGCAAATAAGCAACGCCACCTTGCTCTGTGCTGGGAAGTACAGACAAGCTTTCACCTGCCCATCAAGTGTTGCAAATACCCTTATCCCTATCTGGCTGAGGCACAGAGACATTGGTGAAAACGGTGGCATTAAGCAACATTTTTATACAGCTTTACTGGTGAAAACTCTCCCTCAGGACAGCTGCTTCTCCAACCAAATATTGCACCATCAGACTGTTCAACATGTCAATGCTTTTCTTATATGTGCTCCTTTTAATCCACTTCACAGAGGATTAAATGTAATTCCTTTTCTCCACGGATTACTTTATTTTTCCGGATTTTTTTTTTCCTTGAAAGTTTTTTCTTTGAAAAGCTCTGTTGTTGAGCTTTACGGGGTGTGTACATTTCCTTAACTTTTCAAAAGGGAAGAAGGAAAACTGGGGCTTCATGGGAACCTTCAGTGAAATGAGCTCCTTGTGCCACTGTGTTAGCAGCCAGATGTACTGGAGAAAGGAAGAGAGCGCAAAAAAGTAGACAAGATGGAACTTATAGCCAGAGTTACCCCAGAAACATTAAGACATGTCCATGCCTACCTGTGGAAGCCCAGTATGTGTGAGCTGGGCTCTGTCTGTCCAGTAGCCCCTGTCACAGCTGTTAATATTATGTGGTCCGTGTTCCTGACAGGCAGCTGAACCATCAGCAGAGCCCAGCCTCATGAGACTCTTGTGTGTGTCCACACCCCTGTGCATAAAAGTGTCTCATCAGTGCTAAAACCTTTGGAGTCTGATATATACGATGTAACTGCACATTTTGAGCGTTTATCTTTTTTTTTTCCTAGCAATTAAAGGAAGTAGTTCTCAAGAAGAGAGAGTAAAGCAAGCTGGTTGTCTAGCACTGCCTTGATGGCACCTTAGCTAACGTTCTGGCTTGCATTCCTTGTATTGTCCAGTCTACGGAGCTTAACAATTCATACAGCGCAACACCTTGCAGGGTATTGGATGTGCTTCGTTGGTCCATTACTTTCATGCTTCCCCTCTCTTCAACAGTAACCCAGTCGGACTGCTATGTGAGCCTCAGCCTGCCAACAGCTTCAGTGCAACATTTCCGCACCAAGACAGTCCAGAACAGCAAGAACCCAACATGGAACGAAACCTTCCACTTCACAATTCAGAGCCAGGTTAAGGTAGGAACAGCAGCTAGCCCAGTAGATATTCTTATCAGATATCAAACCTACTTCCACAGCCCTTTCACACTGCAGATCTGAGTTCCCTTAACAAAGTATTCTCGCTCTTCCTGTAGTTGTTTGGTTTCAGTGGTTGGATAAGGCTGTATCTTCCTGAATAGCAATTGTTTGTAAAGTACAACTGCCAAATTTCTATTTTACTTTTGCCTTTGCTTTCATTCTTAAACTTATTTCCCCCAATTCCTTTAGCTAAAATGAAATATCTGTATTTGTTAAATCTTATACAATCTCTTCTTTATTTCAGAACATTCTGGAGCTCAAAGTTTGTGATGAAGACAGCATAACTCAAGACGACCATCTCCTCACTGTATTCTTTGATGTCTCCAAAATCCAACTTGGAGAAAACATTCAGCTGGGTTTCCAGCTGAATCCACAGGTAGGCATAAAATTCAAGGACAAAGCTAAGGGGATATGGTTAAATGAGAACACGGTTCTCTCATCTTTCCTCTTACACGTGCTGTATACAAGCCTTTCTTACTGGCCATTTAGCCACCTGAGCACATCCATCTGTGCCAGGGGTTGATGCTCAGCGTTGCTTCTGTAATTACTGCTAAGGTGGACACTGGCTTCTAGAGTCCCCTGAAGAGCCCATAGACTCCTGTAGCGTATCTCTCTCCACAGGAGAAAATCAACCTGCAGTGATTGCATTAATTTTCTTTTGCAGGGAAAAGAGGAGCTGGAGGTTGAATTTACAATGGAGAGCAGGTAAGTGAGGTCAAATAGATTATCAACAGAAAAGTAAGCCAGAGATGAAATGTTCCTGATGCAAAACGTCAGTTTGCAATTGCAGCCCCCCAAAACCGTCACCATCTGAATAAAGGAGAGAGCTTTGGATGTTTAGGAAGTGCTTGTGTAGGGCGTTTAATAGAGAAGGTGTGCATAACAAGCCATGATGTGCATGCATCTATACCAGGCATCCAAACACATGGCGAAGCCAGCACAGATGCTGGTGGGAGCACAGAGATGTCCCTGATGGCTGTTGCTCACCAGGCTGCAGGTGGCATTCTGCACAGAAGTGGGTTTTGAGTTTCGATCCGCTCTTGCTCCTTACTGTGGGATCCCAGATGTTTGCTTTGTCATAAGGATGTGGGAAAATGATGCTTGGAATTTTAGTTGTGGGACTAGATTAAACATTTTTTTTTACCATGTTTCTATGCTGACTGTATTTTTAACGGAGAGAATGGGCATGTAACTTAGTCCTAGGTGTTGCTGTTGATTTTTAAGGTAAATAGTAATATATTTTCCCTTTTTTGTTATGGCATGTTGGATGAATTCACCAGCTTTTCAACTCTGATCCCCTAGGTTTAAACTGAGAAATATGGGACTATAGCATAATTATGCCATCCCTGTGTAAATTTGCCTCAGTGTGTCAGAAAATCCTGTCTGACACAGTGAAGAGCTCCTCCCTTCAGCACATCTCCATAAATAGTTTAAAGTTCAGACTCAGGCCTGTGAGAGGCAAGTTGGATTGAATATCCAGCTAGAATTTCTGATGCTGTTTGCCCATGCTGCCTGTGCAAAGACGGACTTTCAAAAATACAGATAATGAAATAATGATTAAAGAAAGAAAAAAGAGAGTGCTCATGTTGAATTGATTGTTTTCCATTTTGTCTTTTAGCCCGGATCCTCCTGAAAACATTGTTACTAATGGCGTTTTAGTGGTAATTTTTATTTCATCGTTTTCTTTTCCCTGCCATATAGCAATGCGTATTCCAAAGCCAGTATGAAAGGTGGCAGGCAGTTGCTCCATATGGTGGCATGAAGGCATAGGCCAAGAGGCAGGCTAAAGCTGGTGGCATTGACTTTCCCATGCGGTCCCCACTAGTGACTCACGCTTGGAGAGGTTGTGGCTGCGAAAGCTGTGAGCTACCACCAGCGTTTGTCCCTGCCTAAAACAAACTGAGCTCAGGTGAACGTCATCCCTCCATCCATCCAGGGTTGAGCAGCCTGCCTGGGAAGCCTTCCCCTGCGACTGGTCCTCCCCTAGGCCCTTGTGAGGCTGCTCCTCAAGGTGGGAGAGAGCAGATCCATTCTCTTTCCTCATCTCGACACAATCTCTTATGTCCCATATGGAAGCCCAATGCTACCTCCCTAGACCTAGTAGGGGGGTTACAGGTTGGCACTGTCTCTCCCGCAAGGTGTATGCCCTGAGCCCCTGTGCCCCACACATGGCTGAGGCAGAGCTCTGCTGATACCAAACCCCTTCTTCTCTTTTCCTGGTTTCTCTTACAGTCCCGTGAAGTTTCCTGTTTGGATGTGCAGGTGAATGGTGGGAAGCTGAGCAAAGACAGTACGGGTGAGTCTTTCGCTGACTTATGGAGCAAAGCTACCTGCTACTTTATGGCAAAAGCGCTCTGCGTTTTCGACTTGAACACCTTGGTTTAAAGTTACTTAAGATAAAAGACAAAATCTTACTGATGCCAGTGGCCTGTATGTGTGTGGGGAGTTGTAGCTGGTCAAAAATATACAGATTATTGCAGAATGTGGTGTGATGAGCATGTGGCCTGGTTTCCCCACAAAATACTTTCCTCTGTAACAACACCTTGTCGGATGCCTATAGTCTTCCAAAGTGTTTGTGCAGGGAATTGGATTTTTCAGCTCTTAACTGGAGCTAACTCCTGTTGGGTTTGGAGTCAGAGACAAAGCAAATGGCCTCTCATCAGTTGACAAGATTTCTTTAGGTCTGACAACATAAAGCACACCACTAGGTGAAACAGAAACACAGAGTATATTACCAAAGACATGTGTTCTACATTTTAAGAAGTCAATCACTACCACGTTGAGTTTGTGCTTGTGGACTTGTATATCTCCTATGGCATTTCAAAAACTTGTCACTCTCCTGAAGGCTCCAAGCCAGCAAACTGATTAAGCACATGGACGATCCAGTTGGCCTCAGTTCTCACAATGAAGAAGTTCACTAGATGTGACTGAAAATGCTTGCGAGGCATAATTCTTTTTAAGGCTGATTATATACCTTTGAGTGTGTGGATTTAGAGAGCATATTTCAGCTTGAATCTGGGTTGATTCTATTCTACATAAAGACTATTTTTCAATTACTTGAAGAGATGTATCTTATTATATGAAGGCTAAATTACACCAGCCTTTATTTTTAAAAGTGTTATAAATTATTTCAAAAGAAATATTCCAGGCTGAAGTGAAGGGAAACATGACAGAGAGACTGAGATTTTACTTGCTCCAAAGAGAACTGTGCTCTGCTACCAAAAAACCTCCCAAAACCGAAAACCCCCAAACCCCAAAACCACCCCCTTCCCCCAAAAAAACCCAACAAAAAAGTTTCTCCCCAAAGTCTGACATTTCCAAAATATCTTATTATTATACCAGAATAATAATACCACATACTACTGTGCTGCTGAGGTACTTTGAAAACTTCAGACTTTCAGGAAAGAGCAATTTTTCCCCAAAAAATGTTGGCACGTTCTGCACAGGAGGTCTNTTTCAGACTTTCAGGAAAGAGCACTTTTTCCCCAAAAAATGTTATCAAATGTGAATCATTATCTGATGAATAATAGAGCAATAGTCTCAGCAATCACAGTATATATGGAAGTGCAGTGGTGCTATAGCAAGACTCACTGCATGGCACGTTCTGCACAGGAGGTCTAAAGCTGAAACCCAAAGGTTCAAATAAGTGAGGCAATATATCCTATAACTTGGATATCAAGATGAAGTCATTACTTAAGAAAAACGTGTATTA
>WEIS01090052.1:18290-52888 GCA_013389965.1 Todus mexicanus
CATCAGCATAGTAAGCGAGTGTGAGCTAACCGTAATGGGTGTGACAGCTATGACATAGTTGTAAAAGGAAAGCCTGAAGCAGAAGATAAACCAGAGAATATCCATATGCCTATAGTTCACATGTTCAGTTTACAATGACAATCCTGGAAAATAAAGGTTAAACTAGGTGTTCAGCTATGAAAGGCTGAGGGGCCTTAAGCCCACCTGGTTTGGGTGAATGGCCCAGTTCTATTCTACCCAGACTGTGCTGGAGCTCACTAAAACTCTCACAACTCAGCTCACTGCTGGCCAGATTCTGCAGATGCACTGCAGGCTGTCAAGATAGTGAAACTCAGCCCGTAAATGGAATGGGGGAGGAAGGAGCAGGATTAATGACCTGAGCATGCTTACAGTGTTTGTATTGTGATTTTCAGGACAGGACAATTGACTTGTACACAAAGGCAAATGAATGGTAAGTGAGTCTCTACCAAGACCCGATCCTGTAACTGGGAGACTTTTGCACCTACGCAAAGCTTATCTGAAATCAGCAGGGGTCCATGCAGGCTCTGTTGTAAGCCAAGGTGTGTTCATCTTTGGGATGCAGGGTTTTTTTGTCAAGTTCTCGTTTTTCAGTGATGGAGAGTTAAATTACGGGTCCCTTTTCCTCCAAGTTTCCAAACTGTTAATGCAGTTCAGTAAGCAAATCTTGAATTGTATTATCTGGTCTCTTCTCACAAGCAACTAGTGACAGAACAAGAGGGTATGGCCTCAAGTTGCACCAGGGGAGGTTCAGACTAGACATTAGGAAAAAAACTCATGAAAGGGGTTGTCAGGTATTGAAACAGGCTGCCCAGGGAGATGGTTGAATCACCATCCCTGAATGCGTCTAAAAGCTGCATAGATGTGATCCTTGGGGACACGGTATAGTGATGGACTTGGTAGAGTAGGGTAAATGGTTGGAGGTGATGATCTTAGAGGTCTTTTCCAATCTAGATGATTCTGTGATTATGCCCACAGATAGAGATAGCCACTCCACAAAGAAATAATATGTCTTCAAAATAACACTAGAGCATGATAGTCCTTCACCTAAACAACTGCAGTGCCTGTTGACAGCAGTCATGTAGTTACAGGCACATATGGCAGCCGCTACTGAAACTTGAAAAATGGATTCTATGAGCAAATATATCCAGAAGAGTGTTATAGAAACCTTGTTACCATACCAGGATATACCAGTGTGTCATGTTCTGCTCTGCTTCCCATTTACATTCTTCTTAACTGCTACAGCAATTAGCAGAGGCCTGTCTCTGGTGTTGTGCTTTCGCATTTATTACACTATGATGTCCACAAACTGGTCTGTAAACTCACAAAAGCATAGCTGGAGCTGACCATGGTAAATAATAATAATATAATAATAATATTTGTGCCCTGGTCTCAGGACTCAGGGTCTATGTTTCAGGCCAAGAAACCTAGATGCCCGCCTGGGGTTCGACCTGTGCACCGAAGAACAGAATTTCCTGCAAAACCGGAAGAAGGTGGTTGCTGATGCCCTGAAACGTGTTCTTCATTTGGAGGAAGATCTGCAAGAGCATGAGGTACCCAGGAAAGGCATTGCTGGGGGATTCTTCTCTCTCCTTTCCTTCAAATCTGGAGATGAGGAGTGGTTTCTCACCTCCGTATAGATGAGGAGTAAGGACCTCTGTCAGCAGCTCATCTACCAAGGCACCGTTTTCATCCAGGGTGACCTCAGCTGGGGAGCTCAACAGTCAGTTTGGATGAGCAAAATCCTTCATTTCCTTTTGTCTTTCAAGTGAATCATTTGAAGGAGCTTCAAAGCAATGAGTTTGGTCTATCTTTCTAAAAAATCTTTACTGAAGTGCCAAGATCTTCTAGTAGACCCTGCAGGGAAGTTCGGCAAATTTTATTATTTATAGATCTTAGAACAATGTTGCTTTATCTCTGTTTTACTAGTGTCTGGATGTTGCTTGTGCATGTCTGTCGTCTTTTGACATGGTCATGCCTTAATGCCACTTTTCCACCTATGCTTTCTGCCTTTTTTTTGTGTTGAGCAGGTGCCTATAGTGGCTGTGACCACCGCAGGGTGTGGGATAAGAGCGCTCACTGCCATGTATGGCAGCATTTTGGGTCTTCAGAATTTGCGTGTTCTGGATTGTGTTTCATACATCAGTGGCTCGTCTGGCACAACATGGTGAGGAGTCATTTCAATACTGTTGTTTGGAACTTGTATTAAGCAAACCCCATGTTTTTTCCAGGGTTTTAGATCTTGGCAAAGGTAAAAAGGGTCTGTTGAGTTACTGCTTCCATCTTTGGTCTATGAATGCCAGGGTCACCCGTGAGAGGCTTGTCATGCATCATATATTTGGTGTCACTGAAATAATTTATCCCTAAGCAAATGAAGGGACTTCAGTGGAAGTGCAGACATACATAATCCTATAAAAAAGATGCTTTATGGTTATTTACTGTTGGACAGAAATAACATAGACAGCTGGTGTAGCTGCCTGTGTGGGATCTCAGATCAAGTGATTTTTGCCTTTAGACTTGTGTTTCCTCACAAAGGAGGATCTAAAAGGAGAGTAATCCAAAGATACAACATTAAGTGCCCAGAACTCTGCAAAGTGTATCTTCTGAGTTTGAAAAGCATCTTAATTTTTTCCCTCTTTCCATCATGTTTCCTGCCTGCAGGACAATGACAAAACTGTATGAAGATGCTGATTGGTCACGTAAGGATCTGGGAGAAATAATTATTGAAGCTCGGAAACAAGCAGCCAAATGCAAGATGGGGGCTTTTTCCTTGAGAAGTCTGAGGAATTATTACAGAGAGCTGAGCCAAAGGACCCAAGCAGGACATAAAACATCATTTATTGATCTGTGGGGACTCATGATTGAATCTATGTTGAATGATGGGGTAAAGTCTATGCATCTTTCCTCTCATAAAGTTGATGACTTGATCTTTATGACCACTACAAGAAATTAAAACCCTAGGAAGAGACACCTGGCCATTAACACCATACTTGGCATGTAGGCAGAACACCACTTCTTTACATTAACAACTTGGAGATACAGCGTATTTCTACACTGGAGCTTAAAGTGTGATTGAATGTAAGACAGAAATGCTAAGACTAGCCCTAAAGTAACCAGCATGCTAATTATCTTTGTAGCTCCCCAGTAAATTGTTGAGGTTCTTGGGTGTTTTTTATGACCCCATGCTTTCATGTCTCCATTGCTGCAATATTTACACAAGCTGCAGTCATACCTTGAATGTACTGCAGGTGCACCTCATATAGAGTTACTGCACTTTGTGATTTAGTGATGAGAAAGTATATAGATTCAGAGCTCCTGATACGTCTTGGCTACAGAAACTTGTGATTTTGTAGGTGACTTTCAGCTACTGTGGATTTAATCTCTTAGGACCTCTCATTCCCGATACCTACAGCTGTAATTTCTACAGCTGTTAGCTGTAAACGAACAGCTATTTTACTTTTAAGTCCTGTAAACAGAGTTTATATCTGTTTCACTTAGACAAAATATAATGAAATATTCTCATTTTGTATCATATCTCACATTTTATTTCTGGCCTCAATGCTACGTGACAAAATTTGCTAGAATTTAATTTGGCTGAAGTACACTCAAAATCCCTGTTTCATGTGTAATGGAACAGGTTGCCCAGGGAGATGGTGGAGGTCCCATCCCTGGAGATATTCAAGGTCAGGCTTGACAAGGCTCTGAACAACCTGCTATAGCTGAGGATGTCTCTGCTTACTGCAGGGTGGTTGGACTAGATGACCTTTGGAGGTCCCTTCCAAACCAAAGCATTCTATGGTTCTGTGACAAGCTATTAGTCTTGGACAGCTCAAGGGTTTTTCGTCTGTGGATGTTAACTTCCAATATGTTTCTTTTTTAAAAAAATAATCTTGACTAACATACTACCTTGAAAAATTCATATGTTTAACAGATTAAGTATATGATAACACCTAAATTACCCAGATCTGTCCTATCTTTACATGTACATTTAGCAATGCAACGTTAAAATAGCATGTGAAGCAACTCATTACTGTCATTGTATCCTGAATGGAGAACATGGCTGGTTATGTTGACAACAATTATTCCTGTTCCCGTGATTTTCTTACCTTCTGTTATTCGAGCACGTGGAAGTAAATTTAGGAGGAAGTTCAGAAAAATTATATATTTAGACTTTATAAGCTGAAGTCTTCAACGAACTGATTTTGAGTTAACTGCTATTTTGTTGTTTTTTGTTTGATGATTCGTTTGTTTGTTTCCAAATCTAGAAATGCTACCACAGACTTTCTGATCAACGTCGGGCAGTGAATCAGGGTCAGAACCCCCTGCCCATCTACCTTGCCCTCAATGTCAAGGACAAAGTTGCCACCAAAGATTTTAGAGGTAACATTTCAATTCTGGAAAAGAGCTATAATTTTACCTGGGGAGATACAGAATTTGGGATTTTGTAAATAACGTTGAATAATGTTAAATTCTCATTCCAAGCCCAAGGTCCTGTTCAAAGATGTAAAGAGTAACTGGATAGACAACAACAGTTCAATATTGTATAAGATATCCTGGCACGTAAGTGTGCATATGCAGACATTAACTTCAGACTAGTAATACAACATAGGTCTGTGACACTGTCGCAGAAACACTATTGATTCTTGAAGAAAATGATTCACTAGAGCTTTAAGTTTGCTTAATATGTGTTTTTCATGGTTGGCCAAAGGCATTAAAAGCAATGGAAGTCTATCCATGTTCTAGTCCACCTCCCATAAGAAAATATCTCACTTTCTAGAAAAGAAGAAAGAAGAATTTAAGTTTTCCCTTAGCCCTGACACTTCTCTTTCACAAACCTATAGACATTCTTCATTGCTGGTTCAGTGGTGGCTGTCAGCAGGGTTTGCTCGGTGCACATGCCAAGCCAGCTTGCCTGTGAAGGCTGACACCTGAAAGGTTTATTCTACATCTGGTGGCTTGACCATTTTTAGTAGCAGAGCTAACGTTGCTGGTGTGTGTGTTGGCAGAATGGGTGGAGTTCACGCCATACGAGGTGGGCTTCCTGAAGTACGGCGCCTTCATTCGTGCGGAGGATTTTGGCAGCGAGTTTTTCATGGGTCGCCTGATGAAGAAGCTACCCGAGTCTCGGATCTGCTTCATGCAAGGTGATTCACCAGTCTGGACTAGTGACAAGATTTTAATACAAGCACTAATGATTCTGGAAATTAGTCCACAGAACTATGTTGTTCTGCATGTGGCAGCAGATATATTGGGTCAGTCAGCTGAAGTTCATGTCTCCTGACACTCACTCAGCTGCCTTTGATAGCAAAGGTGACTTTATCATTTGGACAAAGATAAAAAGAAACTAAGAAAATGAATAAGTTATGTACCATTGTGAGTGTTTTTGAAGCATCACTATTTCCTTGCAAAAGATGTAGGAAGTGGGAAATGCGTTAGACTTTATGGAAGCTGAAGGAAATGTTGAGAAGAAATAAAGAAGGCAAGAAAGAGGGGTATCAGAGAAGGAGCTGACTGAAAATACTTCTTTATCAAAGGAAAAAGGAAATAAAAATAGGAAAATGACAATGCAAAATGTCTCAAAAAAAAGAAAAAAAGGAGAAGTTCCTGGTAAAACTTAACAAAAGGGGAAACACTTTGAAATTTCTTCTGATACACATTTGTCTTCTGAGTCAACTCTGCCACTGAAATAGATGTCTAGACTTATGCAAAAATTGGATAGAAATAGAAAAAAAATAGAGAAGACAGTTTAAAAAAGAATTTCTTAGTGTTTCGCTCAGTGCTCCTTTTTATACTTCTCCCACTTGCTAGGAATGTGGAGTAGTATCTTCTCCAAAAACCTCTTGGATGCCTGGCACGCAGCTGACAATTCAGAAGACTTCTGGCACAGGTGGACCCAAGACAAAGTGACTGAAATAGGTAAATCTCGAGTACCCTTTGACTTATGGCCTCTCTGCTCCAGGCCCCTCTGATAGGGTGACTGTGATCACATTTCTCATTTTTTAAGTTCTTCTGTCATCATGGTGCTCTCAGGCTCAGGTTATGGGAGGCACTGGGAAAATCAAGTGACTGGAATCTAGTCAATAACTAGTGCTTTGCTTAAATAGTGAGATTGCTGTTAGAAGAAAGACACCATCAGTCAGACCCTGGTGGAAAGGAGATAGGGATGTCACGGTTTGGGGTCAGGGCACCCCCCAAATCTGCAGCAGAACGCTCTCTCCCCCTCCCCACCCAAAAAAAAGAAGAAAGGAAATGAAAGAGAGAGACTTAGCGATTAGGAAAGGAAATGAGAACAGCTTTACTAAAACATGAAAATAATAATAACAATAATAATAAAAAGTAAATATATACAAATATATACTAAACCAGTATCGAACCCAACCCCTCCAATGGTAAATCCGTCCCCATCCCCACTGATGCTGTGGAAGGGCCCAGCAGCAGCCGGGAACCGGGAGCTGGATTCAGGGATGCGGCCCAGAACCTGGGGCCCAGCCAAGGCCTGAGCCGGGGGCTGAGACCGGGGCCGGAGGCCTCAGGGCAAAGCTGAAGCTGCCAAGGCCAAACCCAGCGAGGAAGAGTCCCGAAGCCGAGAGAGCAGCTTGATCAGAGAGAAATGGAAAAAGGGCTAAAAGGAGCAAAATGGTGAAAGGGCCAAGAGAAGGTCGAGACCCTCGTGATCCCTCCGCTTTATACCGAATATGACGTATACAGGATGGAATCGCTTATTGGCTAATTTAGGGCCACCTGTCCTGTTCGCTCCTCCCTGAAGGTGCAGCCTTTACTTTTCTGCACCCCCCAGTGTGGTACACAAAATCTAGCAGTGGCCTTGGTTTGCATACCAATCCTTAGTACTAACTATAAACATGGAGTGTTATCACTGCTAGAAGCAGACTTTCTGCAAAAACATGCTGCTAACTTCAGACAGACTTAGCTGAAAAGTAAAAATCATAGAACAGAATTGTTCTGTTCTAACCCAAACCAAGACATTACATCAAGGTAGTCGCTGAAGTGTTGTGTTTAAAAGGCTTGGAAGGAAGAACTTTTGACAAGACTCATGTTGACTATTTGTTAGCTAGAGAGAAGCTTGAATGTTTATTTGCAATATCTGTTTGCCTTGCACAGTGCATCCCTCCCTGAAAATCTGACTGAACTGTAAGATTCAGTAAAGGTCAAAGGAAGTCAGTGCAGTGAAGCTCTATCACACCACCTGAAAGAGGCAGCTGAAAGACCATTCCTTGAAAGTACTCATGAGTACCTTCATGTTAAAATTCAAGCAAAGCCAATGATTTCATAGTGAACAGACTTGGGTTGGATTTCCATGGATTGTGTTGTGGAAAAAAAAAAGCAACACGAAACAACCCAAACTCTTATGTTTGAATTTATATAAATAATTTACAAGTTTCTGTTGAATTCAGCTGGCCACACCTGAATGAAATTGAACAAATTGTTTTTATAAAAAAAAAATAATATTTAATTTTAAAATATTTTTTCCCCTATTTCTTTCAAAATAAGCTTTGAATTTCATATTTACCCTACATGGAATCTAAAAGCAACAATCCCCTCAAAAGTATACATATTTTTTTTCCCTATTTGTTGTTTGCTTGGAAAAGTGAATTACTTCAATGAGTGCCGAAATCACGTGGTTTTATGAAAAATGTCCTCCTTTAGTCAGATGTAGCCAAGCAGGGTTTAGAAAACAAATGTAAGTTTATATTTTTGTCATGAAATTAACCAGAACTCACAGTAGAACATAGGGAAAAATAAAGCAACACTGAGAGCTGTGAACACGTGATCCCTATTGGTACAGAAGAGTCATTGACCCTTTCTCCTCTTTGCACCTAATCTCTTAGTTGGGATTATAATTCAATTGCATGTCATTTACACCATGTATCTCTAGAGGAACAACCAGACCTGCCTGAGAAGCCATACGAGATGGCTACATGCATGTTCACTCCTACGAGTGGCCTCTCCACTGCTCTCCGGGATATCCTGACTGACCGCCCTGCTGTCTCCAAGTACCACAACTTCCTGAGGGGCTTCCAGATGCACAACGAGTACATCCAGCATGAGCATTTCATGAAATGGAAAGGTAAGGATGAGTGCTCTTGCCTATATGCTTCAGTGGTCGTCAGGGCAGACACAGGGGTTGGGATCTAGCAAGGGGCGTTTGTACATACTAAAGAAAGCTGAGTGGGTTTTGTGGCTAGTTGTTAGTGCTTGCTGAGAGGAGAGGAGGGAGAATGAAGTAACTCCTTGCCTATTCCCCTTCCAGCAACGTAACTATTCAATTTTTGGCTCATTCAGCACTGAAAGTCCTCACTGGGATGAAAATTCCTGGGGCGGGGCTCTGCATATGTGGAACACCTGCCTAGGTTTTGGTGCAATTCATAGGTTTGGAAATGCCAACAAAACATGAGTGGAGAGCCTCAAGGGAGCTTTAGGATAGCATGCAGCAATCCTAAAGCAAAATGAAAATCCTGGATGGGAGGGAAGTTTGCCATTCTTTTTCTTTCTAACCTAACAGATGTCTTTCAGCAGTGTGCTAATAACTCTGAATCTTTTACTCTTTAGACACTTTGCTAGATACCTCTCCTAATGACCTGAGAGACAACTCGGAGCACCTGGAGCTGGTGGATGCAGCTTTCTTCTTTGAAACCAGCTGCCCACCCCTTATGAGACCAGAGCGGAAAGTGGACGTCATCATACACTTAAATTACACTGGTGGATCACAGACCTTGGTGAGAAATCTCCAAACTGTCTTTGTTTAGTAAAGGCTCTTCCTTTGCCTTCCACAACTTCTAGACAGGTGTCTGTAAAATGTCAAATTTAGTGACACGATGTTTCCAAAACTTAGAAGAAGAGCGGAAATTCCCAGAGGGAAAAATATCTTCATTTTTCTCAAACTACTTTTGAACTAGCCCCAAGTGCTTCACCACCGAATTATAGAGCAGCACAGTGAAGCTATGATAATTGACATGCAAAATTACTGTACCAGTTATATATAAGATTTAGTAGCACAAATATAGATGGGAAAATTTTATCTGTGATTCAGATGCTGAATTTAATCTGCATTTTCCTTACATATATAATATTTTATTTGTCTTCTTACTTTAATCTCTGATTTCTAGCTGTTCCTCAACCTAATGAGTGAAGAATTTATTCATCTTTATTTTTATATCTTTCAACAAATATTTTATTTTCTCCTTAAACAGTGGGCTTGAAGCAAGATATCAAATGCATTTCCTACGTTTACAGAAGTCTGATTTTAAAATGATTGTATAGTTTTTCAAAGTGGTATTCATCATAGAAAAGGACAGATTTAGACTTTCAAATATAGACTTGTGATGGTAAAGCTGTCCCTGAAGGGTACCACAGAAAACGCAGAGCTCACTGTTTATGGTTCTGTCACTTTTCCCAAGTGGAAGATACTATAATGCTGCTCTTACACTGTGATGCCAAGTGAAAAATGTTAGTCTCTGTACTGCAGCTGAAGAAGAACATATGCAATAACTTATGCTACTTTTTTATTGTATGCCAAAGTCTTTTGGAAATACTTAATTCAAACGAACTGAGGTGGGTGGTACTTCAGTGTTTTGTTAGATAATTTAACAAAGTTGGTCCTCACAAATGAGCTTTCTGATGGATGCCATTAGTGCTATATTTTGAGGTATAAAAATGTTAGAAATCTCATTTTTTTTAGAAGTCAAAGTCATAAAAATAGGTAAATTGGTCTCAAAATGCTGCTAATGTCTATCAAAGTCAACTCACAAGTTATACTGATATACAAAGAGGAAGTGTGACTGCGAATCTTACTGTCTTGGACTGCAAATTTAGTTTCGTTTAGATCTACATTTTTCTGACTTAGTTCTCCTTTAATTACTGATGCTCCATAACGTGCTTTGAATTAATCTGTTACTAAATTCTAATCCCGTTTTAGAGACAAGCCCTGGTACATATTTAAAACCTCTTTAATGTCTTGATATTAGGTGTTTTCCTTTAAGACTATTTCCAAATAGCTCCTCAGGGAAGAAAAAATCGTCCCTGGGGCTGAAGGTGCTCAAATTATTGTAGCTCTCCAGTGCTGTCAGTCTGTTTTGTGCAACTTGTTATGAATTACTGGGTTTCAGCAGCAGCCTCACCTTGGTTATCTTTTCTATTCCTTGTGCTGCTGCTGTTGGGCCATGACCAGCCCCTGCAGCAGACGTGTAGATACTTCTCAGAGCAGGGAATTCCATTTCCCACCATTGGGCTGAAGGATGATGAGAAGAACCTGAAGGAGTGCTACATGTTCGACGGTGCAGAAACCCCAGGAGCTCCTCTGCTGCTTTATTTTCCATTAGTGAATGACACCTTCCAAAGATATGTAGCACCAGGTAAGTTAAGAGTATTCAGCTGATGTTATTGACCCAATGAACTTTCTCACTCCCTGTTTGTTGTTTTGTTGGTTTTTGTTTTTCTCATCACTTTTCAAAAATCCTTTGTTTATTTGCTTGTTCCTACTACTTTGCAAAATGGGATGACACAAACTGTTTGCAAAATCAGGCAAAATCTTGCGCATAATTGTAGTGTGAGTCTTGGTACAATTCAGTGAAAAAAGAAACGTGTTCCTCAAGTAGAGGAATGGCAACAAATTTTTTCTTGTGATCTCCAAAAGTTTACTTCAGTGTGTAGAACAAAGCATGTTTTTCAGATTAAGTATTTTTATGACAGTCACATCTAGGGGAGGGTTATCCGTACAGTATAGAATGGTTCTATGGAGGGCCACTGCTTTCTATTTGGACTTTTTAATGTATTGGTTGTATATGCTGGAAAATCAAAGCAATATTACATAAATGAATACAGTCACCGTGTCCTTTTGGGCTAGTATTTGAGATTCAGGCTCTGTTTTTATGATGATTTCCAAGGCTACTCATATTCTGCTTCCTCCTGTACTATATATTTCTTTATTCCTTTTACCTTTAGAATGTATTTTGCTCAAGAACCAGCAGGGTAAGACTTGAGCACCCACAATCACATAAAATGATGTGCCATGAGCTGGCCAGTAGAAGGTGCTGGTTGCAATGGAATGGTGTTTAGAGACACTATTTATTTTTATTAATTCCAACAGACTTTGTTCAGAAGCAAATTTTTTTGAGATCATAGCACTACGCCTTTCTTCATCGCAATTACATCTGTCATCTCTCTCTAAATGGTTCTTGACATAGACTATCAGAGTATATTGTAATCCCTGGGGCCTATACAAACACCTTCCTTTTTTGTTCCCTTGACAGGCATGTCACGTAGCGCTGCTGAAATGGAACAGGGCAAGGTTGATATCTCCAGTTTCTGCTCTCCATACTCAACGAGGGAGGTCTCGCTGAAAGCAGAAGATTTCAACAAGCTCATGAAGCTGACTAATTACAACATCATGAACAATGAGAACATGATTCTTCAGGCTTTGCGCACAGCTGTGGCAAGGAAGAAACAAGCCCCAAGCCAGACAGTATCACAGGCTGAGCCCTCTGCTTGAACAGCTTTTTCCTCTTTCTTACTATTTAACATGACAGCACAAATGCAATAGTTACTTTGCTGTTCTTGACAGGTGCCATCTCTTTCTAAATAAGTAACCTTTTCACAAAAGAAAACCTGAAGCATTTGTTTCAAAGCCACATTCTTCATTTTACTAAGCAGTAGTTTCTTTCTGATCAGGAGCTGTGCCATCAAAAACACTGGTCTATGTTGTTAACATCATCTCACTGTGATGCTCAAGAGGAGAAGATTCAGCTGTGTGTGATAGGGAAATAGTTTTAGCTCTCTATCTCTGCAATCTCCTATTGTCTTGGTGGCTACTTGCTGGTACTTTTTCATCTGCAAGATACTTTGGCATTTCGTTGGGACAGTTGACAGTAAATTTATAAAGTCCTCTTCAGATACAGAAGGTGATGACCATGCAGTATCAGTTAAAATAATTTTACTTGATTTTAATAACTTGAATTAAATGGTCTTCTAACTTTTAAGAGTTGTTTCCCAGCTATTGTTGTTGTTGTTTTTTTGTCATGTACTGTTGTGAAAGATATATATCTTATGAAGGATATTTGATTTTTCAAACTCGTGTTGGATAATGAATGTATGCATGGGTGGCCTGTTAGGTCTTTGATGGCATCTATTCTTATTAATTAAATCAAACTTATGGATTTGTTTTGAAGGACCATTGCCATTTCCTCTTGCAATCATCTGTGTTCTGTCTCAGATCACGTGTGTGCGCTGCAGTTGTCTCCCCAAAATGCAATTTTGCTTCAATGTCATCTGGAGCTTGTTCAATGCAGTGAATGGAAATATTCCTGAAACAGACAGCATGTGAGGGGGATTGCAGGATCACACTGCAAAAATGGAGAAAGATACCAATATTCTGTTCACTGCATCACAGTTGTTAACCATAGAATGTAAAATACAGCAGCTATCTTATCTGGTACAAATTAAGATGATATGATTGCCACAGTTATTTGACAAGTACATTGTAGTGCAGTGGCTGAGACGAAAATGCTGATTTATACACACGAAGCACAAAACCATAACAACTCTCAAACACTGGTGAAGTTGGCAAAGAACAGAAGAAGAAATGCCCATCCTGGGAATGCACAAAATGATGTGTGCACACATCTGCTAAATGATCTGATGAGCAATCTGTTGCCTAAAAGCAGCACTTCTCTTTAAGCTCTATAAGACAACGGTTTGTAATGCAGGAAACAATTGTGTGTCATTCCCAAGAAGCAGAAGTCTTGTGTACTAAAGCATGGATGTTGATCAACTGTCATTGCATAGCTGAATGTGGATATATAGCAGAATAAATATTTTGCATATTTTCCTCTTCATCTTATGAAACATTTCATGAGTAAATTCTTTACCTCTTTGGATAGTTTTTTAGATGTTATGAAAAAATAACATCTAAAAGCCTGGGTGTTTTGAGGAGAAGGAATCTGCTCAAACACACTAAAGGCCAAGAAAGTTCTGGCAGAGACACACGTGTACCTTCTGTTTCTAGTGTGACTTCTTCCTCTGAGGTGAGTTAATGGAGAAATACAAGGTTTTTTTTTCTAGAACTGGAGCTGTTTAAGAAGTTGGGTTTTGATGTCTTTTTGGTCACAGTCCCACAGAAGTACTGTGAAAGGCAGGCAGGTGCTGGCAGCTGGGAGTGTGTCAAGCCAGGATGATACTTAGAGGAGTTCCTCACTTCCTTGTGTAGCCTGGCCTAAAACGAACAGGCAAGAGCTATAGAGGAGTCTTCCCTTTCCACAGATTCCCCAGCAAGGCACATAGAAAATTTCAGCTTTATCTTCCAAAATCCTGTTCACTATTTGATCTGAGAAGCCACTGATGAACTCAAAATAAGGTACCCAAACTGTTAAAATTGGCATCATGACTGAATCCTTAACGCTTGCCAGGGAGGGTGTTGTCATAGTTGTGAGTCCTCCTCTTATTGCAAAGATCTAGATATTGCATCAGCTTCTCAAAGCCTGTGGGGTCCTTAAAATACTTTGGCTCCATTTCACTTTTCAGCTGTTCCCCATTGTTGGGGATTTTTTTGGTCAGGATTACTTGCTTTGCGTGACGAGGCTGTGGTAGCAGGAGTGCTAGAGGGGTGGCTTCTGGGAGAAGTTTCTAGAATCTTCCCCCGTGTCCAATAGAGCCAATGCCAGCTGGCTCCAACATGGACCTGCCACTGGCCAAGGCTGAGCCCATCAGCAAAGGTATTGGTACCTCTGGGGTAACTACTTAAGACAGGAGAAAAAAACCCCACCTCTGCAATTGCAGCCAGAGAGAGGATTAAGAATAGGTGAGAAAAAACACCCTGCAGACGCTAAGGTCAGTGAAAAAGGAGAGGTAGGAGGTGCTCCAGGGCCTGGAGCAGATATTCCCCTGTAGCTTGTGGTAAAAACCATGGTGAGGCCAGTTGTCCCCCTGCAACACATGGAGGTTAATAGTGGAGCAGATATCCACCTGCAGCCCATCAAGGACTCCACTCTAGAGTAGGTGGATGTCCAAAAGAGATTGTACCCCTGTGGGAAGCCTGCACTGGGGCAGGCTTCTATCAGGACCTGTGGATCCATGGAGAGAGGAACCCACGCTGGAGCAGGTTTGCTGGCAGGACTTGTGACCCCAGGGGGGACCCAGTTTGGAGCAGTCTGTTTCTGAAGGACTGTCAGGAGCAATTCATGAAGAATTGTCACCCATGGGAAGGAATCATGTTGGAAAAGTTCATGGAGAACTGTCTCCCCTGGGAAGGGCCCCATGCTGGAGCAGGGAAACAGTGAGAGGAGTCCTTCTCCTGAGGAGGAAGGAGCAATAATGTGATGAAATGACCACATCCCCCATTCCCCATCATCCTGCACTGCTGGCTGGGATGAGGTAGAGAAAATTGGGAGTGATGTTAAACCCAAGAGGAGGGGAGAGGTAGGGTGAAGGTGTTCTAAGATTTAATTTTTATTTCTCATTACTCTACTCTGATTTGATTGGTTATAAACTAATTTCCCCAAGTTGAGTTCATTTTGCCTATGATGGTAATTAGTGAATGATCTCTCCCGATCCTGATCCTGACTGATGAGTCCATTGTATTTTTTCTCCTCTGTCCACCTGAGAAGGGGCAGTGATAGAGTAGCTCTGGTAGGCACCTGGCATGCAACCTGGGTCAAACCACCACAGCTCCTCAGTGTTGTTTAGTTAGAGTTGTTGTGTTTTGTTGAGGTTTATCATGTGTGGGTTTCTTTTGCTGGTTTGCTTGTTGGTTTTTCAAACCTGTGTGCAGCCATCATCTTCCATAGTCTTGTTGGTACCAAGCCCTTCATCACCAGGTCAGACTCGCCCAGGGGAATGACTCAGGAAACCTCTGTTCAGCTGCTACAGAAGCTAACAAAGAAGTCCAGGTTTGACCACTTTCAGATCAGTTTTCCCAGTTTTAAGATAAATAGCCAAGGCTGCTTCTCTGATTGAGGGTCTGTTTTGTTTTGTTTTGTTTGCCAAACACAATGTTAATGGGAACTTTATCTTGTGTCATATCACATTTCTTTAATCAGAAGGGAATTGAGGATAGGTTTCTAATCCTAAAAGTTGATTTCTAAAGTAGTTTTCAGTCCGTGAAGAGTTGTAAGGCCAGAATTGACTCTATTGTGCATTTTCCTAATGTATGTGTGTAGAAAAGGAAGACAAGTTGTGGGTGCTGTGAGTGTATAGTAACACCTGCAGTTCTCAAGTGGTCATTTCATGTCAGACATTTGGCCACGTTAGCAGCTGGACCTGTGCAAAGGGCTATTCACTTGTATATCTGCTGCTGCAAAGTCTTCTGCCAGGAAATAGAAAAGTTGGGTGTCATTTCTACATACTTCGATGTTACTACAATGTGTTTAAAACATCTGGATGTTAGCATTTAAGATGAATCAACACATGCCATAGTTTGGAGGAGATTTTCTCCTTTTTGTGTTGGTTTATTTACAAGTTTTGCATTTGTGGAAGGGTTCTGAAAACAGGAAAATGTGTATCTGTCAGACAAGTATTTGAATGAAATTGGGGAACATCTACCAGCAAGCAACTTAACCTCCTCTACCTCCAAGAAAAGGAAAACAAATACTTTTTATGTTGAAATAAGTGTGTTAAAATTATTTCATGAACAACACTTTTGGCTGTTGATTGAAGTGCTGTAGAGCTCTGTTGTCCTCCAGCCTACAGGTAGCTGCTATTATCTTCACTGATTTGTGCATGGCTTAAGCTTCCAGTTCATAGGTATCCAGGCAGAAGTACTGTGCATTATCACTCCCTTATCTTGAATTGCTAATAACTCTTGGCACCTTGGTATGTGCAGCCTTTCCCCAACACATGCCTCTGGTGTTTAGCTATCAAATAAACTCAGCAAATTCCCTCCCCTTCTCTCTTCATACTTTCCCCTTCATGCAATGAGGAAGGTGGAGCATAGATAAGACACTTGTTCCTCATCAAGTGCCTCCTTAAAGTTTGCAGAGATACTTTGTTGAGTCACTACCAGCTGTTGCCTCTAAACAGTGAAGTGACATCTGTATCTGACTTGTATGTAGCTGGGAGTACAATGGGATCATATTGGAGTGCCCGTGAGGTAAGAGTAGAAAAATTCAGATCTTAATTCTTTAGAAGCTGAAGATCACCTGAGGTGGGTTTGTGACCGGGATTCTGCTGCCTAGAGGAGGGCTTGGGAACTGTTAGTCCAAATTCATGTATGTATTTGCTTGCATCAGGATGACTGATGACTTCGCTGGTGTTTGCTGCTTTTGGTAGTGAAGGGAAGTTCAGCCACAGTGGATGATCCACGTGGAGGCTGGGAAGCAGCCTGAGGTGTCTCACGGAATCTTGCTGTGGATTTGGGCTGAATCTCTGCGAGCAGTATGTAAGTTGGGCTCTTCTACAGCACAACATCTGCCAGCTGTGAGTGCAGTCACATATTGTGCCCAGGTAGCTGTGGTAGCAGCCATCTGGTAGTGGTATGTGCAGGAAGGTCACTGCCTAAACCCAGTGGTGAAACATGGACACAAAGATAACCCTATTTTGATATTTGTGCATGACTGACATCCAAGAAAATATTGATCTGCCTTGGTCCATAATCTCTGAGAATATTTTTTTTTGTTATCACTTTTTGTGTACTTGTGTAATGTAACCAGGAGGGAAAAACTGTTGGGCTCAGGGTGTCAACACACTCTGTCCTCTTCTCAACTCTGTAATTAACTTGCTGTTTGACTATGAGTGAGTTATTTAATCATTCTGTGCCCCTGTTGTAAAATGGAGATTTTAGAGCATGGATGTGTGTTAGCAAAATTGTGCATTGGTGGCTGGAGACCTCAAATGTGGAATCCCTATGGCTTAAAAAATTAAAAGTGTGAATGTCTAACCTAGCTGGTTAAAGAAACACCAAGGCTCTACAGGCTCATTCTTTTGAAATAAGGGGAGGGTAATGAACAGAGTCTGTGTGAAAAGTACATGTCCTCTCTGCTCTCCCCTGTGCCCTTAACTGCTGAAAGAGCTTCATGGGAAAGTGTAACAATGGAGGCTTCTTGGTGATGGGAGGGCGGGAGAATTATTCCTTCCAGAACCTGAATCCAGACAGAACACATTAAAACATATCCTGCTGTTTTTCGGACTGAAATATAAAATACGGACCGAGGTCAGCTTATCATAGTCCAAGAGTGATACAGGAGAGTTTGTATCCAGCTTCTCAGCTGGGTCAGTTCCTAACTGGAAAAGAAGAGGAATGATGTAATCCCCTCAAAGGAGCGTAGAAGAGGAATTAGGTAATGACTTCCAGTGAACCAATAGCTTAAGTTTCAGGTATTAAAATCTTCAAACATTTGATGTGAGTTGTGTCTAGTTATTTGTCTTTCTTTCTGTGATTGATATGTCAGTTAATGATTCTTCCTGCAAATATCCAGCATCTGGTTTGGGTGAGGAAGTTCATTAACGTCTCCTAAGTCCTTTAAGCATGTAGGTTCTAATGTGTTTATGTTGGTGGTGCCACACAGAAGAGTTTCATTTTCCTCTGGGGTCACGATGCTTTTAAACATAGCTAAGACATTAAAACCTCCAGTATCATGATTAAACATTTTACTGTGGGTTGTTTCTGTTTCCTAGAAGTTCTTTGTATCCCCTCATTCTCCTCATGCTGACCACAATAGCTGAACACCTCACAACTTTTCATGTATCTATTCTTCACCCTTTATGGGGAAAGTTCCTGATAAAGATTTTAAATGGAAAGTTGGAATTTTCAGTAAAGAAAATTATCTGAAGAAAACACCTGCTTTCTGTGTGAAATTTCAGCTGTTCAAGAGAATGAAATTTATCTTTGTCTGCAGATGCTTAATGGAGGTGCTTCTCATGTGTGCTCATGCTCTGCTAGCTTATTTTTCCAGCTTATTGTTGATAAAGATTTCTTTTAAATGGAAATGTCTTGTCGTGTAATGCAAGCATTAATTTTATTTAAAACCATTTTACTATGTTACCCATTTTGCCGTTATTTCTTCTGTCAGTTATATATATACCCAGAGGACTATTTTCTCTTCTTCTGCCTCTTTTTAAAACTCTATATAGACACGGTTTTAACTTCCAAGGCAGCACAAGCAGTTCATCGTCTGGTTTTGCTGCACAGTTCTGAAAATGGCAACACACACTTATGGGAGGGCCTGTTTTATGAAGCATAAACAATTTAATATTGATGCAGGTAATAACTTTGGCATTTTTCTGCAGAGTGAAGAATGCCCATGCTGTTTACTCTCGGTGAAAATTGTGAGAATGAGAAATCTGAGAAAGGCAGATCTATGTGAGTATCAAAAAGTCTCTCCTTGCGGTTCCCAGTAGTCTGGTTCTGAAAGCAAGGAATATGAGCAAGCACTTAAACTTGTATCTGTGCATGAAGCGTCACCAGGGTTTCAAATATTGATGCATATTTGAATTTGGAATATTTTTAGAATATAGTTTACAGAATATTACTATTAGTGGAAATATCAAAGGTCTACTGTGGTGTACTGCAGAACATCTTAACTGCTAACAAGCTTCAGAGCCAGTTTTGCTGAACAAATTCAGCTGTCAATTCTCAGTTGCAGTTTTTGATGTCCTGAGGTGCCGGCTGGACCTCTGCTTCTTGACAAAAATACCAGCATTGATGTTGAGGGTCTGCCAGAGCCTGTAGGGTAACATGGGAGCTTTGGCGTCATCTTCCGTACCTGTCTGGTTTTTGCAGGCAGAAAATATACCTACAGGCACCTCTGAATTTCTATTATCTTAAAAAAAATAGAAGACAAAAGAAAAAGGACCACTATATGTCTTATTGTCAACAACTTCTTTCTCTCAAAAGTTTCCTGAAATGCGTTCAAAACACCAGAATTTCAAGGTAAATTCAGTACCATTGAAATGTTTCTGGAGACTTGGTGGAATGGGTGGAAGTGAAGAGAGAAAAATCTCAGCAGTTAGGTAGGAGAAAGCAAGCTGAAGGTCAACTCAAATATCTTTCTTGGAGAGAAAGAAGGTAGGAAAGCAATGGAAGGGAAGCGAATATGAACCTTTGCGTATTAAGTAAGACCAAGTAAACTCAGCAAAAGTATTTGGCTCCATGAAGATTACTGTTCAATTCTTGCTTTTCTGCTGTTGAATATTGCCTTTTCTTGAAAACAGCACATCTTCAAACAATGAAAGGATGATACAGTTCCCTCTGTCTTTTTAATCTCAGCTCAACTGTTTTCTGGCATAAATGACAGCAGCCCAAGGAAATGCCTAAGTGGCCCTGACAAACAATAGCATTGAAATAACTGTCCAAAGAGCTGATAACCAAATATCTGTCTCCGGCCTTAAAATTAGGGATATTTATATCTTTATCAGCATTTTATAATGATTGGAAATGACAATCTTCACATTCTTAAGGATCAAAGAACTTCCAGAAATCCATAGCTAGTTACCTTACCTCTTTATCTTTTATTAGTGGTTATTCCGTATCTTCATTTTGTGCAGATGTTTGACTACCCGATTGCAGGTATGAAGCTATATCACTGGAGATTTGCTTCCAAAGCCAGATATGGAGGAACATCTTTGTTGGAAAGAGCCAGAAGAAGCAGTGCTAGGTGCCAGAGTCTGAGAGGACCAGCCTCAGTCATTCACCATCCTGGTTGCCTTTCTTTATCATGCAACAGAACACCACATTTTATTTTTCCCTCTGAGAATCAGGAGCAAGTTACCTGTGATGCTGCAGAGAGACCCTCAAATCATTTTTTTTTTGCACTGTACCTGCATATTCCCTCACAGCACTTAATTTTGCTCACGAAGCCACGCCACGTGGTGTGATACACATCACAGGAAATGAGATTGTGTTAAAAAAAGCATTAAATTGAATTATAAAACCAGTAGGAGAGTGTTGTGCAGCGAGGTTTTAATACCTAGATAATGAGAGAAGTCCTCAAAGGAAGACATCCAAAGGCACCTAAACTCTGTCATGGAAGAGAGTGGTATTGGCATGTACAGCAAAGTTCACTTTGTTGTCTATACCACATTCAGAGGGATTTAGGCCGACGTGCATTTTGGGGCAGTGAGACAAGTGGAGACTTAGAAAGCAAATTGGAGAATCCTAATCCTCGCATTTCTCTGCAAATGAATAGTCACTTGAATGTAGCAACAATAATTTAAGAAAAAAGTAAAGATAGACCTACATATCTGTATTTCTGTAGATATTTCTCTTCTCAGGATAAGTCTTTACTCAAAAGTGTTTGGTTGTTTTCTTTTTTTGGTGTATTGTAGTTTTGTTTGTTTTTGTTGTTGATTTAAAAAAATATATCTTTGTGGGAATGTACTTGTCAGGTAATGAATATATTTATTCAGATATTTGTAAATGTTTGAAATATATTTGGCTCAAAATATATTTTAGGAAAAGATTGTATTTCCCACTGATGTTTATTTGTTTTAATCACTATTTCTGTACAATTTAAAGTTTTTAAGAGAGACAGATGAGGACAGAGAGTTAAAAGATGGCACAGAAATAATCCGATCTCCAAAGACCCATCAGTGTTTTCTTGCAGTCAGAGTCTAGTTAGACCAAGCCGTGGTTTTGGAAGACCACCTGTCAATGCTGAGCACACCTAGCTTTTCTTCAGCTGTGGCACAGCTAAAGTGTCCTCCTTATGCAGAGGTACTGCGGCCCATAACCCACAGTATCTATGCTTCTTTAGATCTTGTGTATGCCATAGAATATTGGATTTGTTTTTTTATTTTAGGATAAGGGTGGTAATCATCTATAATCATGATCTCCTGACCTTATCCCTTTGTGCCACACAAAGGGTTGTATTTGTACATGGTGTGAGCATAATAACTAGAATTAGGCTACCGATGTGTGGTGATATCTGATAGGAATAAGGCCTACTCATGATTCAGAAGGATTTGCTCCTACATTATATAGGTTATCAGACAACTATAATCTGAGTAGCATATATCATTCCCAAGACATAGATTTCTGCTGGGCATGTTTGTGTTTGGCTAAATTTTCCCTGTCAAAAGTTGTAAGAATACTGATACCAGACCAGTCCAAAGTTTCACCTGGATTGACAGTATGTCCCTAGAACTGGCCCGCAGTAAATGCTTTGGGGCAGGACAAACAGTGCAGCATGCTTTTCCCTGCCCTACTCTCCCAAGAGATCTGTGGTTGATGAGGTCTGTGGCTCAGAGATCTGGCTCCTGAGATAAATGCAGTGTTTGTGTTTAATTGCTATACGCAAAATTCCTGGCATTCAGAGGCCACTAAGGGGTTTTACTTCGATATGTTTCAGCTCAATTTGCACTGGACAGGAACCTAGATGCTCTTTCTCAGTGTCACCAAGCCCAGTTTCAGGATGATAATCTTTGGGGAGGTCTATATACTTGTTAATTAAATAGTTATGGACTTTTTTTTTCTCTTCTTTGCCTTCCATGGGCAGCAGAAACGCCTACTTGAGAAAAGTTGGTCCATTTCAGGTTGACATGAAAAGGCCTTTTCTGCATATTAGTTAGGGTTAGCTCTTACACAGAGACAACAGTCCCTTTGCATTTGTTCCAAAAGCAACAGAAAACATCATTAACTGCTGCATAATTGCTTTGTGGCTGTCACAAACCTTCATAAATTTGTCCGCCATTTCTGCAAAATCTGGATTTACTACTTGGATGGTGCTATTTCTCTGCAATTCTATCAGATAGTACGGAGATTTTGGAGAGAAGTATTTAATTGCCCATGGTCTGAACACTGATCATCCAACAGGGCACCAGAAAAATAGGGAGCCACTGGCAGCATCAGGAACAGGAGTCACAAGCTGAGGTGCCTGGGCTCTCCATGTTACTGTACCCTTGTTGCAGTGCACAGGGGCACAAGAATGGTGACATTGGATCAGATCTAAGGTTTCTTCTGCCCTGTGTTGGCCAAAGGCAGGTGCCTGGGGAGGAGTATGAGAGTAGAATGGAAGTATACGTTGTGCTTTGTGCAATATGTTCTCCCAACCTTTGACCACTTCAGAGTGGGTAACTTCCCAGGCCAAATACAGTTCTTCTATGAATGCAGCAACACCTCCAGTCTACTCTTGAACCTAAACTCTATGAATCAATGAGAATCTTTGTTTGGCCTCTGGTTTCCATGTCAAAAAACCCCTTTGCTGTAATCTCAATGCTTCGTTCATGTAGTGGTAAAAATCAGTTTTGCCTTCACTGCTGAAAGGCCTTGAATTTGTCCTGCCATTCAGTGACTTTCCACGATCTTGTCTTACTTTTTGTGTCACCTGACGCTGTAGAGATTGACTTTCAGAAGGTTTCCCATGTGTGGGAAGGGATTGGTTGTTGCAAAACTCTTGTTTTCCATGGGCTGATCTACCAGCCAAGATCACTGGAAGAGGACACAGCTTTCATCTTCACGTCCCCACTTCCCCCCCTCCTCCGTTTCTTCATAGAAGTCTCGAAGGCAGCCCCTTGAAGCCACCTTTACGCAGGGTTCTGCAGTTTGTGGAACCCAGTGCTTGCTGTTCCCAGGGGCCACTGCACTCCCAGCAGGGCATGGGCTGCCTCGCACAGCTGGCAAAGCTGGTTTAACAGGGCCCTTTTCTCGGTGCCAGAGTTCACTGAACTTCCAGGAGGGAAAATAAGTATCTTCTACGTTGACACCTATGGGAGAGAACCCTGTTTGTTTCATGCACTACAAATGAAATATAAACTAACATCTTCCACATACATGTGTTTCACAGAAATATTCCCTTCAGGAGACAAAAAGTCTTTAAAAATATCAGCTCTCTGTACTTCGTGTTTAGCAAAGTCCAAAGCTTCAGAAAGCTTTCCCTGGAATGGCCTAGAGCTACTTTTTGTTGTTGTTGTTTTGTCTTTATTTTTGGGGGGTTTGGTTGGTTTGTGTTGTTGTTTTTTTTTTCCTTTAATATGACAAGCTAATCTTAATCACTATTCTCATTAGATAAAACCTTAGGCTTGTCTTTAACTATAGTATTAAATCTGATTCTTATTAAATCTGGGCCTTATTGCTGTGTAATTTCACAACAAACTCCCAATGCTACACTGCCAATTGATTTTAAAGCTGGAAGGCAGTATTATTAATGTTTTTCTTTGTATCACCTAAACCCTGTGTAACACCATCACAATAACAAAATCCCTTTCATTGTCTTGTTCTCCAAAGGAAGCTATTGTGGTTGAGAGAAATCCTTGGACGTGGTCCTTTGAAAAGGAGCACTGGTGTCTTTTGGGGACATCTCATCAATGTTCATGATGACACTGGCTACTCAGACAGGCTACCTTTGCAGTAACGGGAGGAAATCTGAAAAGCAGCCCAGGACAGATGCTTGGCCAGAGGAGCCTGCACAAGGACAGAGAAGTAATTAGGTGGATAGCTACCAAGTTGCAACAAGACCTGTAAACAAGGATTTCCTAACTGGTTAAGAAACTGAAATGAACGGGTATAAAAGCAACTGTTAATCACCCAAAGCTCCTCCCTGTGGTGTCATATCCTGAAGTGGGGCTTTTCTTACTGTAATTGTAAGCTGACTAAATTGAGACAGAGATCTAGTTGCATAACTGCTAAGGTAGCTTTCAAAATGAAGCCCTCGTCCTGACTGATGTTTATAATAACAAAGTCATAATCACAGTTAATAATGAATGACAAATGAATAGATTATCTCAGTGAATATTACGGGAATCAGCTTCACAGCTGCAGTTCTTAACAACTTCTGTTCCTTTCTACTCAATCTTTTTGGTTTCATCTGCTCATGTGACCAAAGTCCGCTCCCAGTTTTCCTTTGCTCATTGCTACTACCTAAACACGTGCAAAACTCTAGTCTCCCTCAGCTTACTCATTTTGTGTTCTCTAGTTAAGAGATTATTTCCAGGTTTTTCCCTTTCTCAAGTCTCTGGTGGCCCTGACAGAGTGTAGTGTACAGAGCACAGTGTATATTGTGTTGTATGTACACACAGTAAGAAGTGTGGAGAGAAAAAGTCTACCTTTATAGCAGTCTAAGCTGCCACTAAAAAAGACAATGCTATGTATAATCAAGGAGCTCATTAATATGTTATTTGTTTCTGGTTCTTGGTCAGGACACTGTCTTACAACTGTGGAAATAATTGCATCTTTACTGCTAAGTATCATTGGATTGTGTGTAGATACACACCCTTCTTCTTGGAGCTGCGTTGGCTTCTGTGTACTTTTGTGCGCAAGAACAGAAAACTGTTCCAGCAGTCAAAAGTAATATGTGTGATGCTTCCCCATGACTTCCTTCAGATTCTTGCTCTAACCTTGGAGAAGATGAATTTCCTCAAAACCTTATTTTCTCATCTCTAAAACAAGGACTTCAGCAAGGGCACTAGAGCTGCACAGCGGCATTAGGAGGATAAACTGATTACTGGCTGAAGCACTGGTAAAGCAAGTAAAGAACCTTAGGTAATAAATGTTAGGCTCATCTTTGTCTCAAAGGTGCTCCGAGAAGACACAGGTCCATATAGGGATTTACTCCCCTGCTGCCATGTGGCTTTTGGAGTTAAAAGGCAGTGGCAGACACTGCTCAGGATGCGACTTTCTAGTTTGCACTTGGAAAGTTCCAGTAGACCTGCATGGATGTTTCTAGAAGAGCTGAGAGACGTTTCATGCAATGCTGTGCTAATAAATATCACAGGTAGCTCAAGCCTAGCATGCAGTTCTTTTCAAACATATGTAAGCAACTTTAGCAGCTGTCAGCAGAGAAGGATGATGAAGTATGTACTTTGATTTCTGAAAAGGCTTTCTGTATTTACAAATTTCTTTGGGCTGAGCTGTGTAGCACCTTCTCACCACTTAGCAAATGAAGCTGAGTATTGCTTTTCCCCCACTCTTACAGTCTCCCACATCTTCTCAAAAGTTACTGACATTGGTGTTCTGATCATTCTTGATAAGGGCCATATTTTGCTCTATATCCTGCTTACTGTTGCTCAACAATGTGTTGACTTGACAACCAAAGTATACTTTACTTGACACTGAACAGTAACCACAAATGGAATATCAGCAGATCTGTGTTTACAGTAGTACTCTTAGTTGTTATTTGGACATTCGAAGAAGTTCACAGACTGATGACAGACATTTACTTATTGCACTAATTACTTCAGGATTTTAAAAGTTTTCCTTTGATGAGAAGAAGGTACAAGTCATCTTTGGTATTTCATTCTGCAAAATACATTTAAATGCATTTTTATTCATTGATTCCCAACACATTTTCTTATACACTGTTAAAGAACCTGCAGAATCTGTTCTAGTTCTGTCCTGGTTATTCCAGTTTCATCAAGACTGGAGCATCTGCAGTTCATCCAGTTAAGCAGTGTGACTGATCTCTATAATCAGTGATTCACTCCTTCCCGTATTCTCTGAGCAGAGACCTGCTTTGGTTTATGCATCTGTGTTCTCTGTGTTCTTTCACATGCATCTAGATGAGTGCTGCCAAGGTGACCTGTACACTAACAGCACGATGCGATAAGGCCTGTGATATGCCTTAGTCCGCATGGAAATTTATTCTGAAGACTTAGAGCAGTGCCAGGGAAAGCCTTGCCCACAGGCGAGATTCACAGAGCTTGAGGACCTTTATCAGCGATGGTCTCCAGAGAGGAGCTTCAGGCAAACTTCTTGCTGAACCGAGGATATTTGGTACCTTGTAGATAAGGACCAAGAACCCAGATTTGGTTTGTTGCTATGTGGGAAGCCAAAGTCAAGTAGAAAGGCTAGATTTAACATGGCTGTGATAGTCTGCATTGCTGAAAACACATGAGATTGTCCATGTGAGACTACAGCTTTTCTCTTTGTATGACTGTATCCTCAGCAGGAGCCAATAAAGTAGTGCTGCAGTAGTAGCTAGTGAAGTTTGAAAGTAAAATTCACTCAGAGGTGTTGGTGCTGGTGTTTGCATCATATTCTGCTACAGAACTGGCAATACTTTCGAATGTCTACCTGGCAAAGATATTAATGTTTCCCTATTTCTTCAAGAGCAGTCTTGACTACCTTTTCTTTTAAAGAGTTTGCTTTGAGTTTCAGAATGAAAACTAGGCAAAAGGGATCTTGGGTATAAATATTCCTTGTAAGTCAAATATATCTATTCTTAATGTTTTCATTCATTCTTACTTGCAGGAAAGTTACTGTAGACTGCTAGATCAGTTGGGAGTCCTGGAGGACTCCAACCAGAAAAATGAGCTCATTTGATTCCACCGTGGAAATAGGATTAGTTGTAGCCCTGTGATAAAAGACAGTCTGGAGGCTGTGTGTTTATCTGTGGCTTACTCTGATTTGAAAGAAACTGATGATGGCATCTTCATAGAAAAAATGTATAAAATGTGAAGACTTGGCTGCCAAAAGCAAAACGCATGTTGGCAACGTATCTGAGTGGCAGCATTTGTGTCAGCCTGAACCATTGGTGCAATATAAGCCTTTAATTCCAGCTGAATGAACTCTCTCCTGAACAAACAAACCCAAAGAATCAAACTGTAATCTTCCCCTCTGTGTCATGCCCTGTAGGTCCAAAATTTAATTCAGGAAATGGTGAGTGACATTTACAGACTTCAGGTTTTTCCACTTGGCCAAAAGAGAGCATGTGTAAAGGTGATCCAATGACATCTGTGCCTCTTTTAGCATGTAAAAATCTTGCAAAACCAGCAACACATACCCAAAATGACATATAGTTTTGCCCCTGTTGCTTCATGGAGCATTTGGAGTGGATGGGAGAAGCTGTAGCACAGCTGTCTGTGGGCTTCTCTGCGTTGCATTGTATTGCTTCTTATATTGTTTCCTTTTCTTGGTTATATTGGGATGGTACATGGAGGCTCTAGGGATGGATTTAGGCCTTGCTACTTGGACACTGTATGTGTCTGGAAAGGAAATGTGGCAACTTTTCCATTGAACTTACAGTCTTTATAGATGTCAACGAAGGAGGTTTGGTGTTGTTTCGGAGACAACGCCCAGATATCTGGGAACAGATCTCTTGGGCTGCTGTGCACTATAAGGATGACTTCCTTCCCTGACTGTCAAGGCTGGCAGGAAGACCAGTTAGCTCATTTCCATGTGTTATAATTGATGTGATGTGATTATCCTGTTTATTGCCTTTCAGCATAAACATGGACATCATGTGGCAGCAATTCCATATGACACCTTGTAGGTTCATCTGGGCTGGTCCTCTCTTCCTGAAGCAGGATCAAGTTTATCTTCTTTGTCACTTTTTATTCATATCTGTATCAATACCCTGTGAAATGAGTTTCCTGGAAAATTTATGACATCTCTCACTAGAGCTACCTTTCTTAGACTTGGAGTATTTTTCTTAATATTTGCTTTAGTTTATCTCCCTGTGACCACACAGAGCCACAGATCGTTGTCCTCTTTGCACATTACAGAACTGAATATTACCAGGTTATTTGACAGTCATCTTTGTGGTTGCTGTCAAATGAGCAAACTCAATTCTTTCAGCTGTTTCTCATATGATAGACTAAGACAATCCTCTTCAATCTGGACATGTTTAATTTCAGTAGCTGGTAACAGTGAAAGTGTTTTACAGTGGAGGGAGGATGAAAATGGAAGAGAACATGGAAGACACTGAGCAGCCACTTGCTCTTGTCCAAGGCTGGGAGGATATGCAAAGAGATCTCATTAACTAAATCTGATCACCTGCACTTACATTCAACATTGTGCATTTGAGATCTGGTCAAAAGTTTATCTAAATCTGTGTTGTATATATAAGTTAATTGATAAGTCCTGCAACATTATAGTTCTGGGGCACAACTTATCATTCTTCATGCAGTGTCCTGGCTGTAACTGCTTATTTTCAGATGCACATATCTTTGTCTCTATCTGCGTTCTTGTTTTGGGCTATATTAAGGCTGAGGCCTTGCTGTTTACTTACTAAGCTGGCATTACATGTGGATCATCAGGTTGTGGGACTTTATTTTTGCTCTTACCAAGGGTGAACTGGACTAACTTCTGAAGACCGGACTAACTTCTCAAGTTGGCTATAGGTCTTTTGCATTGAGAGGATGAAGGACTGAACAGAGATCCTACCACAGCTCTAGCTAGACACAAGACTATAAGTCAAAAGTTTAGAGTTTCTTTGATACTTTGAAAATCTCAAATAGCTGTCTTCTAAATTAGGCTTCATAGCTAGTATATACAACAAAGGCATATCCCAGACTATAAATGAACAAGTTCTCTAAACCACACATACTTCCGTAGTCCGTGACTGACAGATACAGTTGCTGAAGAAACAGACCTTCTTACTCTTACCTGCTTCTCTGGCACCACCTGAGGAAGTAATTATTCGAAGCTAACATTCTTTTTTTCAAATGTTAAAAATCAATGAAATAAATGTCAAAAATATTGTGTGGGAAAGAGCTGAAGAAACTATTATATCACTTCCTTTACCAATAAATTGTTATCTACAGGTGCATCACACATATTCTGCATATTAATATCCTCATATTATTTGCAAGAATTATAGACATCTGCATTTGTGATATTAAAGTAATTTCTTCCCTGCTCTGGCCAGTAAGGGGAAAACATCAAATGCTTGCTGAAACACTGGAAGATGTTTCATGTTCAGACAGTATCAGAAGACTTGAAAGATAAATTATACTTGATTGCACAAATTGCTTTAAGCAACACCTATTCGTTTCTACGTGGGTTATATTGTATCACCAGTTTAAAGAAAGTGTGGAATCAGAACCAAGAAACTGGTAGAGAAAGAATAACATAATTACTGATAGGGTGTTCTCTTCTTGTGGGTCATGTGGAAACATTAATAACAATAGTTATTTTTTGTACAACGTTTTTAATCACGGGATCTCAAAGCAGATTACAAAAGAGGAAGGGATCATTATTACTGTTTCATTGAAAATGCAGATAGAGAAGAAAGATAAATTTAAATGAAAGCAATTGCCCAGGGTGACTCAGCAGCCTGGAGCAGAGCTGTGACTGGAGCAAACATGTCATAAAACCTTTTCCAGGTGGTTACCCACTTGATCTTGCTGCCTCTCCACATGTATCCCACGGTACCAAACTGCCTGTTATTACACCCAAATCTTACCTGTTACTGTGATTAAAAAAAAAAGAGAAGTTCTTAGAGCTGGAGACATTAGAGACAGACGTAGTTTTACAGCAGACAAAAGAAATGCCTGTTGCCTAAAAATAAGTGCAAATGGTAAAGGACAGCAAATTTGCTTCAAGTAGGAGGGCTGGAAATGGTGAACAACAGTGTGGAAAGAGCAAGTCTCACGACTCATCACTGTATTTTCAGGGTCTTAGTTTATTATCACAGATGTCATGAGACATCAATTCTTTTAGGCACTTAGGAGCAGATGCCCAGCACTGCTTCCTGCTAAAACAAAAATGATCTTCTTAGCAGTGTCAGAGAGAATCGTAACCATTACAAACTGTCCATACTTCAGGTTAGCACACAAAAGGAAAGTTAGTTGCACAGACATACAAGCACCCAACCTGCCTCTCACTCAAAGACTGGCAATCCCCAAGAGACAACTTGTCAACACCCTGCGGCAGTGCCTAGCATAGATGTACTCACCCAGCCATGTGGCTGTTTGCCACACCTTGGGCCTGGGGGTGGTTCCTGGGAGCCCAGTCCAAAGCAGTCCCCATGTAGTATGAAGATTTAATGCCATACTTGTAGCTGACTGTGCAACCTTCTCAGAAAGAAGTTCCTTCACTCTCAAGGCTCAGAGTTTAAATCAGTGAGATAAAAGTGCGTTGCTATTTTTGAATATTTGTTGATGGTGAAGGGATGTGATCACATGTTGGGTGGGACAGTCAGCTCATTACATGGGCTGAGTTACAGCTATTTGAGGGCAGCAGACCAGAGGGTGAAGACTCTTCATACCCAGGCCCTCTTTAGTCCTTCTGTTCCCCTCTCAAGAGAGGACAAAGTCAGACCCTTGTCTAAATGTTCAAAGCATTAATAACTATTTTACTCTTTTAAAAGGTTCTCTTAAAATATATAACTTTTTCTTCTCCATCACAGAAATCTACTGATTTTCAACAAACAGGAGACATACCAATAATGGGTTAAGTGAAACTAGCTCTGCATATTTTTTCTTAGCAGTTGTCTTTATTGCAGTAACTCCTTTGAATCTCTATTAATGACCAGAGCTCCTACCTGCAGGAGGGCATAGATAGTAGTGAGTGCTGTTGAAAAAGGACCTGTAAGAAAAGTAATAGAAGCAATAGCTCCCTTTTCCAGCTTGCTGCCTATGCAGTACTATAAAGCTACTCTCTAAAATATTGATAATAATTTGTTAATTATAATATATCTTTTCAAATACAGTTAGTCAAACTGATTGCTATGTAAGCCTGTCCTTGACCACTGCTTCCTCTGAGACTGTCCGGACCAAAACCGTCAAGAACTGTAGAGATCCGGTGTGGAATGAAACATTTCACTTCAGGATCCAGAGTCAAGTAAAAGTAAGTTGCAGAGTACATTTGATTTTCTTTCGGGACAGAGATCTCATTGCATGATGGATATGTACTGGTCCTGTTTGGAAGGACTTTTGGCTTTAACGCTTCTGCCCATTTGTGGCCTACATCCAGTGCATTCCCTGCAGATTTAAACAATTTCCAACTTCTTTCAAAATACTAGTGAGGCACAATTTAATCAAGCCCTGCAGGTTTATCAGGGAGGCTAAACCCAAGGAACAAGTATTGCAATATGGGAACAAACACTCTCTCATCTGCAACTCTTGCACCAGAGCACCTGCTCCTTGCAATATTTTATGACTGAAAGGTCTTTCATAACTGCAACATCACACGTAACAGCTGAAAAACATCTTGACCACAGCAAGCTGCTTGAACTAATCCTTCATGGAATAGTATTTGGGAAGAATTCAAGCTTACTTTGCAGTAAGTTTACAGAAGGGGACAAGACATGGCATTGACCCAAATAATTTTCAGTGTGTGGCAACAGCAGCGTGGGGGTGGTTGCTGTGGCTTCAGTGTGGGCTGTACAAAATGTGTCCTGGGGATCTGGGACAACCAAAGCTCTCTGACATGTCTGTCACTGCTGTCTCACTGCTGTCTGGGGGTGTCCTACTAATTTAAGGGTCTCAGAGGTTTCTCTGCTTACACTGCAATTGCTCTGCTCAGTAGCATCTGTGCAGACATGGAGTCTCCTGATCTGGTTATTTTCTCCTTGTCTGTCTTGTGTATCATTGAGATATTTGCCTTCCTAGATCATGGGAGCCAGAACTCAGTTAAATCATCTATTACACTGTCACTGTGGAAGAGAAAAACTTGTTTTCATAATTTGGGCTGGTTTCCATCAGGAACGGGAGAATTTACTGAAAGGCCTATGTTTTGATGAACATCTGACAAAGCACAGCTGTCGAGGAAGGGCTTCACAGGCTGATGTTGTGGGCAGTGCTCCCCCAGCTCCAGGAGGGCCACGCGACCCAGAGCTGGCGACACGTGGCCCCACCAAGGGCTGGCTCTGCTTGGTGCCCGGCTCCCAGAAGTGTTGCCCTCATATATTCTGTCATGAGTGGACAGAAACAGTGACCTGCCCAGAGAGCTCCAGCTGCTTCCCACACAGCATCCAGTAGTATAGCTGGAGCACATCCCTCCTGGCTAGCTGGGGGTAAATGAGGGACTTCAAATCAGTCAGTCACTAAGAAAATAAGTCAGCCACTTTAGCCAAATAAGGACGGTCTATTGGAGTACCACTGATAGGGAAATTGGTTTGGCCTTCAGTGGAAGCCTGCCTTCTACAAACTGCGAACCTTTGCTTTTAAGCATATCCTCTCCATCATGTTCCATAATCCTTCATAGGCTGTTTGTGGCTGGCCTATAAATCAAGTTGCTGAGGTTGCTTCTCTCTGCCTCTTGTCAGTATGTTTCTCTTAGCAAGCATGGTGGGCAGGAACCGCCCACTGACCCTCTCAGCCCTAAACAGAAATGTTTTTCTGTCTGAGGCCCAGTGATCACACATTTACGTATGTAGCCTCAAAGGGCAGCAGTCTGTCTTCTGGCAGCAAACTGCAAACTCTAGTTCACTGCAGCTTGCCATCTCTCACTGGGTGGTTCCTCAGAGGAATGATAGATCTCAAAATTGAATACTTGGATTCTGGATCATCTTCCTTTCAGTATATTTGTACATTCATGCACTTTTCAGATTTAGTTATGGACCTTCCTGTGATTATTACTGTCTTTTAAGGTAACAAAGCTCACATGCTAGCTTATTTTATGTGCATGTGTTTGCATGTGAGGCCGTGTGCCTATCTCTGTATCTTTAACAAGCATAGAACTTCTTAGCAAGTGTCAGTTAAATCTGATAGATAAGTAAGAATCTTTGAGATAAGAGGTCCCTGTAATTTACATGAACATGAGCTGCTGAATATATGGAGAAAGGTCTGAATTATTTCCCCACTGAGAAAACAGCCATTGATGTTACTTTGTATAGCACTCTGGGAGACACCTCTGAGCCAGCCCATGTGCAACTACCAACCAGGCAGTGCAAGGGCAGTTACCCTTCCTGTCCATCCAAACAGGCAGGTGACAGGGAGAGGAGGAGATCTGTGGAGTGTGAAGAAGGAAGAGGAGATTGAGAGATATAGGATATAGGAAATAGGCCTTCATTCTGCTGGTTTCTGTGCATTTTGTCACCTGTTTAGCAAAACCATATCAGTTTCTGTGGATTTCATGCTAATTATCTCCATGCAATCTGTTTTATAATTTACAGGATAATATAATGATGCAACCATGTATTAGTTATATGGTGCTTCCTTAATGTATTTTAGTCGCTGCTTATATCCTAGGCTGTTTACTGTTTGTTTGTGAGGTTTTTTTACCAATAACTATAGAGTTCTGACCAGTAGATGGTTTCCTATAATTCAAGGAAAAGTGGTGACATTAAACCAAATTAGAGGTCAAACATGTTTTTCAACATGGGCGTTACAACTTCAATGATTCTACTAGTCTTTGTCATTCAAATTACTCTGCAGTGGAAAATCAGCAGTGATCCCAACTAGATCACGTTCAGAGTACCTTTCTTCAGCTCTGTGTGGGTTAAAAGGTTGTGCATCTTCTCTTACTTGTCGCTTCTTCTGTCCTCCTTAACATGCTGAGCACATCATCTTGTATCCCTGTAAGATCTCAGAATAGAGATGTTCCTAATCCCATACTTCTGTCCATAGAATATTCTTGAGATGAAAGTCTATGATGAAAATGAAATCACTAAAGATGACCTCCTCTTCACTGTCCTCTTTGATGTTGCTAAAATCCAGCTTGGAGAAACTGTTCGCTTGACTTTTCAGCTAAATCCAAAGGTGAGGAATAAAACTGCCTTGGTCACAGGAAGGAAATACATTTTTGGTATTACCTGCTAAATAAGTTCTTGTAAAGCAATTATAGGTGGGAGGGTTTATTTCCTCTTGGTTCCCACTTCATGTATCCTGTAAAATACCTTCCAAACCTTTTTCAGCAATGCAGACAAGGTTTACCTCCTGTCCTGGTTTGGGTTGGGGGTGTCCTGACCCCAAATCTTGACACCTCCCTACCTTGGATGTAATCCTGAAGGTATTTACTAGCTCCTTAAGCCTCTTAGCAGGTTTTTTCTGGCATCAGAGTTCCATTTCCCCAAACCAACCCCCTTCCCTTCTTAACCCTGTTGCTCAAATAGGTTTTATTTGAGATAAAAGACTTAATCACCTCTGCACAAAGTTTCTCTGTTAAAATTCCTTTTCCTGGGACCAGCATTTGTGAGTATGGGCATACTCCGGAACACATCTTGGAGTATTCACTTCAAAACTGATACTCTTCACTGTAATTCTTCTGTGTATACTTGAATATAACAAGAGAACTCACGCTGAGGTGCTAAAACCCATAGATGGCCAATTACTGTAACTGTCTCACTACTTCAGTGTGCCTGAATGAATACATGGTGACTTCAACATGGGATCTGGATGTCCACTTTAGATACTTTTATAGATTTTTCATTTCACTTACTTTTCTTTGAGGGTATGTACTGGTATTCAGCTCTGTGGTGATATTAGCAGGTAGTCTATATTAACTTGGGTGTTGATTGGTCAATGCATTATCCATGTTATAGGAGTCCTTTCCATCAGAAGGACTGAGAATGCCCTCCACTAGCCAAAAGGCTTTAGACAGTTTTAACCCAACAGATCTTGCAAGCTAAGGACTGGGCATTGCCTATGTGACCATTTTACTTTGCTTCACCACAGAATGGACAAGTGCAGCCAGCCTGGGAACTAGATGGTAAACAAAGGAGGGAGAATACTTTTCAAAATCACTGTAACTCGAATGCTTTCAGTCATCTGAGCATATCCTAGAGCAGGAGGGAAATTTCATTTTAAAAGCTGTTTTTGGAGCCAGAAACATCATTGACGGCTGTCCTGGTTTGGGTTAGAACAGAACAATTCTGTTCTATGATTTTTACTTTTCAGCTAAGTCTGTCTGAAGCTAGCAGCATGTTTTTGCAGAGAGTCTGCTTCTAGCAGTGATAACGCTCCATGATTATAGTTAGTACCAAGGATTGGTATGTGAACCAGGGTCACTGCTAGATTTTGTGTACCACATGGGGGTGTAG